>PVIJ01000389.1:0-302380 GCA_004024925.1 Scalopus aquaticus | reverse complement strand
ATTTTTCTCTTTCTTTCTGGCTTATTTCACTGAGTATGATCCCCTCTAATTCCATCCATGTCGCTGCAAATTGCGTGTGTTTATCTTCTTTCCATGCTGAATAGTATTCCATTGTGTATATGTACCACATCTTCTTGATCCAATCATCTATTTTTGGACATCTGGGTTGCTTCCATACCTTTGCTATTGTGAACAGTGCTGCAATGAACATACAGGTGCATGTATCCTTTCCGATTAGTTAAACATTATATATCTTATCTATGAAGAAACAAGTGCCCTTCATTTCCTTGCCAAATCTTCATTTCCTGCTATACATCATGAAACTTCAAAGTTTGTCTCTCCAAGTTATTCAGACTCTTTTGACAGGAAAGTAATAACGTCTAAACCAGATTAGAGTCTCTAAGCCTTTGTAATAATAATAAAAAATCCCCAATGAGTTGAACTAGAAAAGAAAAATCTAGGGAGGCCTTTAAGGTAATTTGTGCTAATGAATTAGTTTGCAAACCTAGCTGAATTACACATTTAATCTGCATGTTCCCATTTGGAAATGTTTCTATTGACTTTGCTCCCTTGGCAAACACCCATTTTCTCTCAATAGTTAGAATTTATTAACTACAGCATCAGAAAAGAGAGCCAAAAACATGTAGCCACCAAAAATGCCTTTTCACTGTTATTCATCTTTAAATAGTAATCTATAAAATTATATGGTATCATTCAATAGTTGGCGTGATCTGAATATTTATGTCCCCCAAAATTCATATTTTGAAATATTAATGCCCAATGTGAATTATTAGGAGGTGGGATCTTTGGAAGGGGCTTAGGCTGTGAGGCTGGATCCCTCATGAATGGGACCAGTGCTCTTATAAGTGATCCCGCAGAGCTCCCTAGCCCCTTCTGCTGAGAGAAAATGACCATTTGGACCAGGAAGCAGGCTGTCAGCAGACACAGGCCTGGCCACACACACACACCCTGACTTTGGAATTCCAGCTTCCACAAATATGAGAAATACAGTTCTGTTGTTTCTAAGAGGAAAAAAATAAAAAGCCTGTGACTAAATGTAGCGTACCAGACCCTACAAGACTTCTTTCAAGTTAAATAAGAGCAGGAGGCTTGATCACCCTGGGCTAATGGGTATAGGTCACTAGGTAGAATGGAGGGGGTGGGGGAGGGAGGAGAGGAGATTAAAGGGGGTGGACTGATGTACTTTGCACCACAGAGACTGATTAGTGGAATGCCTTGTTAATAAAATTGGAACCATGTGTAGGGGTAGGGAGTATGATTTATCTGACCAGGTACTCACCCTCCCCAAAGCCCTAAATAACACAATGATATTTTCAGTTTTACCCACCCTTTTCTCTTTGTTCTCTTATCAATAATAAGGTCAGGCTATTGCTCTTAGAGCAGCATCCTGCATTGAACAGTCTGCTCCATGACTCCCATCTCCTATTTTTTTAAATTATCAGTGCGGTGTTGCTGACACAGTATGACTTTTTTCTTAATAGTTGTCCAAACAGACCAAGATAGTCATAGTCATAGTCATTATCATTATGGTTTTTAAACTCAGCTCTTCATTTTTGATTATCGCTGTTTCTCTGGTCCAAAGAAACAGAGCTGATATAAAATTGATATACTAAGAAAATGCTTATTGGGAGTAACTTCTTCACGGGGTCTCCCATATTTCTGTATGTTTTATGAGCGAGGTACTGGCTGCCTTTGTTCTGTACTCCCTTTCCAAGGTTATTTATATAACAAAGAGCCTTGATAGCATCTCTTTCATAGCAATACATAAATAAGTAAATAAATAAAATCAGCTTGTTTATTGTCTAGTAGAATAGAGAGATAACACTCTCTTCCAGGACAAAGGTCAAACAAGTTTGCTTACTGTCCATCATAAAAGATTAAGTTTCCCTAAGCTCAAGATCCCTTTTCTGTAATGCAAACTGCCCTGTGTGCCAAGTGTCCTTAGGACACTTAAGGTTGGGCAAACCAGTGTCAAAATGATGAAACTCTGGCTACCGCTATGTCTAATAAACTGTCTTTTGTCTCTGACACAGGGGACATCTCTCTTATTTCAACATCTATGAACTGCAGCACATTAACTGTTCAGCTTACAGAAGGATAACATTTCAGGTCCTGTATAGTTCTGGACAGTTTTAACAACAAAGATGCTGATAAGCATGTGACTTCTGGAAAAACAACAATATCTTGGGTCATTTAACAGGATCTTAAGGAATGGAAATTTGTAGTGAATATCTTTACCAAACTGTATCCTCCGTCAGGCCACAGTTGGCCCTCAATATTTTTGCCTAGTAATGAAGATGAATTAGGAGTGGTTGTAGGCCAATTGGTAAGAAGTAGGTTCTAAAGTAGCTATCAAATGGTGCCTCAGTGGTGCTAACTCTTCTCTGGGTGAAGGGACTTCCTTACCAATCCAGAGGTTAATCCACCTCCACCCTATTGTAACAACTGGTGGAAAGTTGGGTGATAGAAGTTTCCACACTTTACAGACCACAGTCACAAAGATGCACTCCTACACTGAGTGAAAGAAGAAAGATTCACAACCACTCAGGGCAGAAACCTGGTGCATGGTTACAACTGTGGCCGCTTAACTTGGGTGATGAGTAGTAGAATAAGTAACATTGTTATTGAACAATAGGAAGTTCCCTAAATTCAAGGTTTCTCTTCTCCAAACTGGTGGCATGTAGCCCAGCCTTTCTGCTGTTTGTCCTGCCAATGTGAAAGCTATTCAGAGAGAGGATGTAAGAGGTGCCAGAGTTTTGCCACAAGTGTTGGATGCTATAAGGGAACTTTCTCTATACAAACTCTCCTGGAAGATTATAGAAGCAACATCATCTAGTAATTGGTCACCTATGGCTCAGGAGTGAGTTTAAATTGCACTAAGCTATGAGAAAGTGACCTAAAGAATTCTAGATAGCCAGAAAAAAATCCTTAGCTTTACGTTAAAAGCAGATTAAAACAAGAGGAGTTATGAGGCAACAGGCGGCCAAGGCATGGAACTCATGCTCTTTAGGCTGCTGCTGCTGTGTGAACCCTACTGTCCCAACTGAAAAACAACGTGGCTGTGGCTGCTGAATCAAGGACTCTTGATAGTTGAACTATAAGGGGTCAGTAGTAATGAACTTGCTGACTAATGTGGGGCTATAGGTACACTGAAAACACTGGAGCTTCATCTGATTGAGTCTTGAGTATCCCCAAGGAGTGATTTGCTCACTCTTTTCACTCCCTGATCCAGCCTCACCTTTATCCCAATCTCAGCTGCTCTAAGGATGCATTAAGGGGTGCTTGAGGTTGTATGCACATGTCTGCATTATGTAGAAAACTTTATTTTTTTTAAAGATTTACTTTATTTATGCATACAAGCTGGGGGTGTAGGCCAGAGGTGTGTGTGTTGGGGGAAGGATGAGAGGATTCATGAGAAACAGAGTGGAGAGCAGAACAGGCAGATCAACTGAAATACACTGCTGACGGGAGCAGCGGGCGAGGCAGGAGAGGTCTGCTGCACCATGTGGGAAGCTCCCTGGTCAGATATCGAACTCGTGCTGCAGTGGATCTGGATAGCTTCATAGGATGATACTTAACCTCCCCATGAGGGAGGCCCATGTAGAGAACTTTAGAGAGGGAAAAGACTGAAACTTTTATGGGTTTGTTGGATACTGGGGCCCACCCAGTTCACCACCATCTTTAAACTCTTGGAAGTGATGAGCAGCTCCTGAATTCAGCTGCTAAATGGGGTTTGGGCAAGGTTCATGGTGGGAGGCCTGGTGGGGGCTCCTTGGACCAATTCTAGGTATTATTTGGATATATTGATCCAATAGTTTCATTGTATTGTTGTTGTGACTGAATTATATTTGTTACTGATGTTTTTCATGCCTGCACTGTGAATGTTGATGTTAGAGTAGATTCACAACTTTATTGACTCCTTTGATATACAAATCTTTGAAATTTGTGATTTTTATTTGTATATCTGGCAAAGGAAGTAGTCTCTTTTGGAAATGCCCTTTAGGATTTGGGACTTGCTTCTGTAATATAACTGCTCGCTACACCCCTCATGTACAGCTTTCAATTGGGACTGAGCTATTAAGAATTCCTAACCCATGGAGGTCTTATGATTCCTAACCTAATATTTTTTTGGGTAGAACATCTCAGAGACAATGATTGACAAGCTGGGAAGGGTTAAACAATTCTCACTTTCATATGAAAATCAGAAGTACAGTCAGTCATGCCCTACTCGGTCCCTTCAAAGCAAGGACTAGGCTCAATTATTCTAACTGAAATGAGAATCCTAAAGACTACCATTTGCCAGGGGCAATGTCAATAGTAATGTAAACTATGTTTTCTTTTCAGGGATACCAGGTGTGACTTCAGGACTATTCTTTCATGGGAGGAAGATCCTAACTCCCTGCCCCCCTCCCAAATATGATGATTTAAGTTTAGTCTTAAGAAATCTTTAAGATTTTAAAGAAACATCAGGAATTGACCAGCTAGCTCTCAGAGAACTAGAGAGCTTTCTAAAATGAGACTACACTTTGTTTGTAGGGGAGCTTTTCAGAAGGATGACTGGGTAATTATGAATGTGTACCCGGAGTGATCCCTCCCTCAGTAGCCATCGAATCAGAAAAGCCAGTACAAAACTTTCCTTGACTGTAGTCAAAGTGATTGATGACATCACCTCGATCCAGGAAGGCACTCAATTCAGCCTCAACTAACTGGTCTGGGTTGTTGTGGATGATGGCATCACCCTAGACTTCCTTCTGTGGGCCAGTACAAGGTCAATTGTGTATTTGAATTAATGGTTCAAGTGGAGTGGAAGTGTAAAAAATGAAAAAGAGGGTCCCTGACTTTATAAGGTAGATGCTGTCAGTTTGGGGGTTTATTCAGTTGATTGAGCCAGACACTCTAGGGTGAATAGTTGAGGTCAATATTGCAGCTCGACCTTATCCTGGAGTCTATTGATAGTAGCCTTGATTAATCCCATATAAAGCAAATTGAACAATTTGTTCCCTACCTCTGTAAGTCAGATTAATTAGAGTCATTGACAAAGTAGTAGAATCAAGAGAAATTTTTTCCAGGTGCCAGAAGGATGTAGAAACGAGAGAATATTGTTGAGTGACAAATAACAGATTCCTCGTGCTTTTGTATGACCCGTGAGCAGGGGAATTGGCTGCCTGTGTTTTGAACTATCTATTCAAAGGTATTCGTAGGATGAGCAGTTTTTGAAGACAAAGATAGTAAAGTCCTCTGCAACAAAAGGCTGGTTAATTCACTTCCTGTCATGAAAGATTCAGAACCACGAAGCTCTCACTGTTTCTCCTGCAATGTAGCTTCATCAGCACTTGTCATCTGGCCCTGAGAATAAGGAATTGGGAATCCTTGGCCAACTGATACACGCTGGCCATGGTCTTGCTCTGTTTAGTGAATTGTCCTTTGTCTCTGACACAGGAGGCCCCTCTTTTCTTCCAGCATGATACTGTGGCCGATTAGCTTATTACCCTGCAACTAGGGCAAATCTGCAGCCCTCTGAGTTCTTTACAACGCTCTCAGGAGAAAGCTGCAGGGCACAAGAGAAGTCAGGCAGGAAAGGGGAGTGGGCAAAGCAGTGGTTTCAGTCAAGTCTATGCTTCCTCACATCTAATGGGGGGCAAGTGCAGTTTAAAGTCAACCCGAGTCTATCCCCCTAGAGGTGAGAGCACATATTTTGTACACATTGCCCCCATCAACCATTAGCTGCCCCCCACCTGTCAACCATTAGCTCTCGCCTCCCTGGGCTACTAGTACGGAAGGGCATCCCACCCAGGTGCTTCCTAACACTTTGTGTGCCGGTGCTCTTTAAATTTACCAGCCCTTGGGGCCGGGCCATTTTCTGTGCCACCGCATGAATGGTATAAGCATTCAATAAAACACACACAACTCCTGAACTACTGGATATTAAAAAAACTGTAATATCTCTCATAAAACACTTTACACTTTGACCAAAACAATGTGTAAAGCTTCTAGACTGAGTACGATCAAAGAAATAGCTCCTAATAGTTCCAAATAAATCCACCGTGGCGTGAAAAACCAGAGACTAGATGAACACGTATTAATACGTGAGCGGCCACCTGATACTGGTCACAAAAACACGTACTAATACGTGAGCGGACCACAAAGGGCTAATAAGGGAGTGTTTCAGGGACAGGAAGACTCACAGACCAGGGTCTCTATGGAGCTATGAAGATGGGTCAAAGGAGGAATCCTGGAGCCCTCGGTGGATTTTTAGGCTTTTAATGGTCCTTTGTGTGAGGCAACCAGGTACAGGGCAGGCCTCCCAGGCCCCAGCAAATCTTTACTCTTTCTGGACTCTCCGGTGTTTCTCTACTATACCCCAAATGGTCCTCTGTTCCACATGGTTTTCTCCTGCCTCTGCTGCTTCTCCTGATTCTTCTTCTACTTCTGTATATTAGCCCAGTCTCTGGCCCAGGTGTACCCACTCACGCAGCTGTCTGCCATCAGGCATGCATGTAGGTCTGCAGAGGTCTATCCTTGATAAGAAAGCGGAAAAACACGATGACTCTTTCATTTAGCCTGCAAGTGTGAACACACAGAGCAACTCTCCAGAGCCAGTTGAAGTCTGGGTGAACATCGGCACCCACTCTGACTGTAAATGGAACCCCTGGGGCACCCACTACATCTGCTCCATGGACTTCAATAAAATACCTCCAGGTTCTGTGGGTAAGTTAAAACCAAGGTTGGTACATGAAAGGCAGCAACGCTGGGTTAGTGAGCTGGCCTGAGATAAGGCCAACTCGGGAGAGGGGTGCCCTAGTGCTTCTGGAAGCTGGCCAGCAGTTTTCACAAAGACAGAGGCATACTGGTAAAAAAGAGAAATTTGAAGATTTATTTTCCTGCCTATGTTTTGTTTTTTTCTCTCTCCTTTTACAGCTTAGTCCTTGCAAATCATCAAGGTAAAAGTGTGGTCTTTCCAGACATTTGGAATGAAGGCCAAGAAACAAACTTAAAAATATTTTTTAAAGATATTTGAAACTACATCAAATAATAACCAGTCGCTAGCATCAACTGTAGAGTCACTTCCACAGTGCTTTTATATTTGTTGTGTTAGAGAGAAATTTAAAAATAAAAAAATAAAAAGGCATAAAGTTAAAGAAAGAAATAAGTTGACATTCAGTTAGTTATTTTTTATACAGCATCAGAGCTGTTCTGGGTTGGCACTCCCCAAATTATAAATAACCCCTCTCCAAATCAAATAACATCATTGGATTGCAGCAACCACACCTACATACCTTTGTCCAAGCAGATTTTGCCAGGCAAGAGGCTGTCCTCATCCCTAGTAATTCAACTTTGTCAGCTGAATGAGATAGAAATGAAAACGTCAATTGTAAATGGCTTCATTCTAGGTGTCTTTGCAATTGGTCAACTAGAAAATACTGAGAGCCACTCGTACTTTGGATCTATTTTGCTGTAGCTCCATCAAGTTGTCCATTTAAATCAGCAAAATACAGCTTAGAAAAACAAGTAACTACTATGATAACTACTGTGGTTAAATGGAGCAGTTAGAGCAATATCCAGAAAACTCTTCCTCTTGTCTTGTGAATCCTGCATCACATAATATGGACATAACTGAAGAAAGTCTAGAGATAGCTCCTCATTGACATGCTTGCACTCAGTAGGACCAGTCCGAGCTGCAGAACATTAGGGGACGTTCTGAGCAATGACAGGTTGAAAGTCTTTTTTTTTTTTTAAAGATTTATTTTTTTTATTTATACATACAAGCTGGGGTACAGGCCAGAGGCGTGGGGTGGCGAGAGGGTTCACCAGAGATGGAGCAGGTAGCAGAACAGGCAGATCAGAAATACACTGCTGAGGGGAGCAGCGGGCGAGGCAGGAGCGGTCTGCCGCACCATGTGGGATTCTCCCCGGCCGGGTGTCGAACTTGTGTCGCCGCTGCCGACAGCTCCACAGCACAGCGCTTAACCACTGCGCCACCAGGGAGGCCCGACAGGTTGAAAGTCTTATTGGATGACTTAACTCGACCAAACATGCTCCACGCAATTTTTAATAGTCTGCACTATTCCTTTCCCTTCATTTTTTTGGTGGGGGAGATGAGGAAAGATGGTGATAGCTTGGATAAAGTTCCTAGCAAAATTTTGGGTGAATGGTGATATATTCCTAGAAATATTGAATGATTATGATGGTGGATATATGATGCTAAGTGTGTTTTAAATAGAGCAACCAGGGTCTTCCTGGTGGCGCAGCAGTTGAGCGCTGCGCTGTGGAGCTGTCAGCCCCAAGCGATGCGAGTTCGACACCCTGCCACGGAGAATCCCACATGGCACGGCAGACCTCTCCTGCCTCGCCCGCTGCTCCCCTCAGCAGTGTATTTCTGATCTGCCTGTTCTGCTCCCCACTCTGTCTCTGATGAACCTTCTCGCTGCCCCACGCCTCTGGCCTATACCCCAGCTTGTATGCATAAATAAATAAATCTTAAAAAAAAATAAATAGAGCAACCAGAACTGGATAGAAAACAGCCTTTCATTGTCTTTATCCTCCCCTCCCCCTGCCCCCCCTCACCTGCTGAGGGTCTCTCTCCTATTTGGTTTCCTTCTAGTCCTGTTATAAGTGAAACCATTCCATATTTTTCTCTTTCTTTTTTTTTTTTAAGATTTATTTATTTATACATACAGCTGGGGTACAGGCCAGAGGTGTGGAGTGGTAAGAGGCTTCACCAGAGACAGAGTGGGGAGCAGAACAGGCAGATCAGAAATACACTGCTGAGGGGAGCAGCAGGCAAGGCAGGAGAGGTCTGCTGCACCATGTGGGATTCTCCCCGGCTGGGCGTCGAACTCGCATCACTGCTGCCTACAGCTCCACAGCCTGCGCCACCAGGGAGGCCCCCATATTTTTCTCTTTCTTTCTGGCTTGTTTCACTGAGTATGATCATGGGTGAATTGGTGGTGTGGTGGTGGGTTACCCAAGGGGAATACAAAATGTAAAAGACATAAATAACAATAAAAATATATACATAAAAAAGAAAACAGCCTTTCAGATACTGCATTCTTTGCATGAATAAAATATATTTGCCTGCTCACCTATTTAGCTCAGTATGCTTATTTGGATGTTTTGTTGACTCTACAATGTTCTAAGAAGTTCAAGATGTTTGCTTGAAAGTTTGTCTCTATTGACTTAAAGTAGGCACTCTTTACTCCTTTGCTTTATTTCCTGGACAATGAGAGCCACTGGAGTTTGCAGCCCTTGCTTTTCAGGGTGGATAGATAGATGGATAGATAGATAGATAGATAGATAGATAGATAGATATGTATATATGTATATATGTATACATATATGTATGTGTGTATACACACATGTTATTATATGTGTTTTATATTATATGTATACTCTGATGCACACACGTGCACACACAGACACACACACACACACATATCTCAATATCAAAATCAATACTCTCATCTCAGTAATGTCCCAATAGGCAGAATGCTGTATGGCCAAGATATTTATGACAGTTGACTTCATGGATAAAGACATGATTTTGTAATAAAAATAATTATCATGGAAAAATAATTCACATAAAAATACATACTTTCTCCAGAAAGTGTATTTAGCATTTCCTCACTTTGAAATAAAAATAAATGGAAAGGCATATAAAGGTAAAATTTTAATATTAATTTTAACAAGTATGCATAAAGTGAAAATCCATGAACAGCCATTGAGGTCATGAGAAAGAGCACTGACACTATTCTGTCCTAAAACTAAAACCTATGCCCATACAAATCACAGTCACTTTCTACTCCATTCCCTGGATGTAATCACTCTTCTGAAGTTTGTGATAATAATGTTCTTTCATTTCGTTATACTTTTGATTGGGATATTTGTTTCTTTTTTGTTTGTTTTTTAGCTGTATGAATTCTTTTAAAATCATGGGTATCAGCCCCTTGTCAGATGTATGTGCAAATATTTTCTTTTATGTAGTAGAGTATCTTTTTGTTTTAGTGATAGTTTTTTTCACTGTGTATCAGCTTTTTGGTTTGATGTAGCCCCCAATTGTCTACATTCTCTTTTATTTTTCTTGCTGTTCAAGACCAATCTTCAAAGACATCCCTGAAGTATATGTTGTGAACTGTTGTTTTCTTCTATGTATTTTATGATTTTCCTGCCTTACCTCCAAGTTTTCATGTTTGAAAAAATCTGAAAAGATGCTCCTTTTTTATCTTTGAAATTCGTTATTTATACCACTTCTCATTTTTTGTTGAAAATGTCTCCTGGAGTTTAATTATCTTTATTGTTTGTGTCTCAACAAAATATGCTGATCCTCTCTATTCCTGTTTTCTTTCATTCTACTTTCTTCAAATTTAATTTTTATTCTTTTACTAACTTCTTTATTTGTATGCCTAAGTCATTTGATTTTCAGACTTTCTTTTTTTCTGATCTATGCATTTAAGATTATATATTTTCTTCTAACACATCAATAAATATAACCCAAAAAAGTTGATAAGTATTTTTCATTATAATTCAAATTAAAATACTTTCTACTTTCCATTCTTCTTTCGCCTGCATGCTATTTAGAAGTATATATCCTCATTCCCAATCATATGGGAATATTTTAATTAGCTTTATGTACTTAGTTGCTATCTTAATTGCACTATAATCAGAGAACATATAATAAACACTGTATTATTAAACTCATTAAAATTTGGAATGATTAACTTAATGACCTACCATATTTTTATAAATGTTGCACATGTGTCTGAAAAGAATGTTTACTTTGAAGTTGTGAGTACACTGTTTGTATATATTCATTTGCTCAAGCTTATTAGTTGTTTTGTTAAAATCTTCCATATTCTCAATGAAATTTTGTCAAGAACTCCCTATTTATTAGTAACTGAGTTATGTTAAATTCTTTCACTATAACATTAGATTTGTCTATTTCTTCTCTTAGCTTGTTCAATTTTTGCTTTATATATTTAGAAGGTATGTAATGAATGGATACAGATTTAGAATTACTATATCTTCCTGATGACTTGATCCATAAATATATATTTCTTTTTATGTAGGAATGTCTTTCCCATGAAAACTATTTTGATAGTATTACATTTGCTTTTTTCAATTTGGTGTTTGAATGGAATATCTCTTCCCACTTTTTTACCATCAACCTTTCTATATCCTTGTGTTTTAAATGTGAGATGGTAAGCAGGAAATAATTGGATTCAATTCTTAATCAACCTGGCAACATTTTTCTTTTAGTAGGAGGCTCTGGTAAATTTAGATTTAATGTAAATACTGATCTTTTTGGTTCTAAAAGTAACTCCTTACTATCATTGAATTAACTATTTTTACTATTCCCTATGCATTTGAAGTTGATAATACTATTCAAATGTTATTTTGATTTGATCTGTGCACTTAAGAGAATAGTAGAAGAAAGTTAAGAGTAAGAAATGAAACCTATAATGAGCAAACATTCATAATCTGGTCCTGGAGAATTATGTCTCAGAATACTAAGATGATTTCTAAAAGATATACACATGAAACACTGTCAAAGCTCTTGGAAGAACTAAGGGGAAAAAGGGGTAAAAACATGTGAACACATATGGTTTTGGCTTTTCAAAAGAAGAAAATATGTTATTTTGTTTTTGATAGAAATCTAAGGAAAATTCTATGGTGGAGTATTACTAGTGCTTTGTGGTGGCTGTGGTGTAGTAACACACTGAAGATGGGTGAACCTATACCCCGACTTCAATAAAAAATTATATAACTAAAAAATAAAGTAAAATAAAACTTTTAAGGCATTTGAAGGAATGGTTGGTGAGGTAATCTTCAGAAGAAATGGTGATTACTAAGTCAGAATGTGTTAATTTTATTTTTTTAAAGATTTATTTATTTATGCATTCAAGCTGGGTACAGGCCAGAGGCGTGGGGCGGTGAGAGGGTTCACCAGAGACAGAGTGGGGAGCAGAACAGGCAGTTCGGCGGAAATACACTACTGAGGGGAGCAGCAGGTGAGGCAAGAGAGGTGTGCCGTGCCATGTGGGATTCTCCCCAGCCGGGTGTCAAACTCGCGTCACTGCTGCCCACAGCTCCACAGCACAGCGCTTAACCGCTGCACCACCAGGGAGGCCCTGTGTTAATTTTAAATGTCACATAAAATTATCTATAGTTTCTTCTGAAAGTATGTCTGGACCAGCAGAAACAAAAGTGATAGATAAAATGGCTCTGGAATTCAACAAACCATTTGATATAATATCTAGCTGACATGCTGGGGAAATTTGGACTCTGTTAGACAACAGACTACATTAAAAATGATTAATCAATGCTTGCAAGGACATGACTGATTTCCTTGGCTCCATCTAGCTCACCATTTTGAAAAGTGACTTGGATAAATATTTAGAATGGCATATGTATACCATGGGTAGGTGAGATGAAATTATGACAGGTAAAATGTGTTAAATGACAAAATGTGGCTCAACAGGATTCCACAGGCCATACCTCATATTTAAGATGGATAGATGTATGGTCAGGAACTTGAACCCGAATATGAAATTGACAAAGCCAGACATATGCACGAAAGGGCTTTAAAAGCTGTCAGATCAATGATGAAGTTAAGTTCAAAAGGAGGCAGCAGTATACAATGAAACTTCTAGAGGACGTATTTGGTTATTGTCATAAAAGTAGTACACCTCAAAGGCAAAGTGACTCTGGTCAGATATAATTGGAACTTCAAGTTGGTCTCATGCCCAATAATCCCATAACACCTACTGAAATGTGGCCTCCTGTCAAAAATTCTAGAAACCAGAACTTTAACAAAACAATGGAAATCTCCAAAGGCAACAGAGTGAAGGAATGTAGCCTCTAAAGTGAAGGAATGCAACTTGACAATTTCCTTGCTGAATGATGATGGCTTGGGTATTTGGAATGCTGTCATTGAAGACAAGTTGTTGATAAGCTAAAGCGTGATCAAGTTTTACAAAGACTTCCCCACTCACCAGGAAGATCCACAGAACACTGCTGATCTGACCACAAGCAGCACCAAAGGAAAAATTCTGGGTAAGTGCTTCATGGACAGTGCTCCTAGATTCCCTGTAACTTCCTTTTCCATTAGCACATCTGCAAAATGTTCAAGAGCATAGTTGTGTGTTTAATCCTTTGCAAAGCTTTCCTTTGCTGTTTTTCCCTCTTTCCAAATAGATTTCCTCAAAATCAGATCCATAGACCATTTGTTCAATAACCATGAAAATGGTGATCAAATATATGTGCACATGAAGTTAGCAGTGTTTCTTTAATTCTTATATTGCTGTTTCATTTGTTATCAAGTGACAACATAACACAGTTCTTTATTTATTTATAATTTTTTATTGAAGTACCATTGGTTTACATCCTTGGTAAGTATAACACATATCTTCTTTTTAAGGCAGATGCTTCTGCCGGCTTTAAAAAATAGTGGCACTTCATCTTATTCTTCTCTATACCCAATCCTCTTTGCAAGAGACAGGATGATGATTTTTCACACTTTAACCTCTCTGGAAGTTTTCAGGAACTTCTTTTTGTTCCCTGACTTTTAAAACTTCATTTTGTAGTGCTATGGTGAATTTACCATACAAGTTTTGCTATTTTTTTTTTGTTGTTATTTACTGTATTCAATTTCTATGACATGCCGACCTATTTCTCCATTCTTTTATTTAGATATCATCAATTGAGTCAATTAAATAAGGCATCATATACAAGTAGATTTACACTCCTCACTTACAGCCCTACCTTCTCTCAATAGTTATATCACCATTTGGTTTTATTTATATCACCATCAATATATTCATTTTTTCCTAATATGGTTCTTTAACTATTAATCACAGTTCAGCCACAAGTGCTGGACTTTCCTCTATTTAAAAACTCCTCTGTTATCTGAAGATCCAGCTAACTTGTTTTCTCTTTGCTTAGTTTCTGTGTATCAATCAATAATTTATTACCAAATTCTCTAACATAACTGAAATTCTCCTCTGAATTAATTCAAGTACATTTCATATTCTATCAGTGAAGTTTCTGCTGGGAGACATATTTCCTGGAATCCTTCATCCTCTTGCTCCAAGCAGTTCTGGCTGCTCTCCAGAAATACTGTGTAGCTGGAGCTGTGAGACTTTCCCCTCATCCTGAGAATTCTCTTTACTCCCCTACTGTGTTAGCACCCCTATTTCCCAGAGCTTATACCTTCTTCTTTCTTGGTTTGCTATTTATTTTGCTTGTGAAGATGTTCCAGAGGCCTCCTAAGAAAGCTCTGGAGAATGTATGTTAAGACCCTAAATGTCTGGTAATGTCTTCATGCTAATCTCACGTAGTTTCCCTGGCTATAAAATTCCAAATTGAAAGCTGTTTTCCTTCAGAACTTTGAAGGTTTTTCTCCACTGTTCTCCAGCTGCTAGTGTTACTATTAGAATGTTATTCTGACTCCTGAAGCATATTCTTATTTCAGGAAAGCAGCTTTTTATTGTTGGATGGAGGACGTGCCTGCTGATGGGCTTTACTCTGGTGACATGGAGGCCTTTCCATTGGAGAATCCCAAGCTCTGTCTCTGGGTCTTACTTGTCATCTGGTGAGCTTCCCCATAAATCAATCCTCCCTTCTACCTGGGGAATAGAAGCCTGACTGTCAGAATCCTGGCAACCAAATGTGAGAGGGGGACAAATGAGAAACTCCCTGACAACCTTAGCTTTCACTTAATCCTCGTTTTGTTAGTCACCTCCTCTTCTAGCTTTTCCTGGTGTCTCTAATATTAGATCCCTCTGGTTCAACCTCTCCAGAGACTAAAGTATGCATCTACTGCCATGGAAGGGAACCCTGAATTTTGCTGTTTATATTAAACATTCAAACCCTCTTCTTACTTTCACACTTATTCTACTGGCTTTGGAGGCATCTGAAGGCTTCATTTTTGAGTCTGGAACTTTAAAAATCTAAGTTGACTTGTTCTGGCTTTTCCCACTTCTTGCTGCAATTTCTGCTTTAGATATCCAAATGTAGATACCATTCACTTTTCCACTTTTAAAGCCATCTCATCTACTCTTTGCCTCTTTCTTATTTCCCATTTCCTTTGTCCCTGTGGCTTTGTTGTTGTTGTTTTTTTTTTACATACCTATAACTGACACTTTACCAGTAGTTGATGATGGAGCTGATACAAATGTATATGTGTTTAATCCTCTATATTTTCTAAGTGTTTACTGTAGAACTTTTCAGAACCTAAAATATGGTCAAATACTTCGTGACTATTTGAGAATGGGACATCCGGGACTTTACTTCTAAGTAAATGAACTTAGCAGTAGTAACAAATAACTCCTGGGTTTCTGGAGCTAACAACACAACAGCGGTTTCTTTCTTACTCACAACACATGTTGCTATCTGCAGATCATTAAGTCTCTGATCCACATGTCTTCTCTTCCCAGGACTTGGCTGACCTAGAATATGCCGCTCTTACAGCAGATAAGAGACAGGAGGATCAGCAGCAAGTTCCAAGGCATCGTAAACTTCTGCTTGGATGTTCTCATTTCATGGTCAAAGCATGGCATATACTGTGCCTGAGCAATGGGCAGTGATGTCTGGCGCTCCCACAGCTGTCACTTGGCATCAGCTGTAAGAGGCAGGCATGCATTTCTGTTTAGAAGGAAAGGGGGTGAAAATTGAAAACAAGAGTATCTACCAACATATCACAGATTCGTGTGACCATGGGAAACCCCTCCCTTTCTAAAATAATTGTTGCCCATATTTCATATAGTTCATTTTCTAGGGAATGTTTTCTCTGAGTATGAAATATGCTGATAGGGATATAAAGTGATATAAATGGAAAACCTTCAGTCTGAAGCCAATTTTTTTTTTTTTTTTTTTTTTTAGTGGAGGTGACATTGGTTTACATGGTTGTTTTTTTATTAGAAGGATAGGACTCCCCCCACTCAGGTGTTGTTACCATACTGCACCCACCACCATAGTCCATTGTGCTCCCTCCCCACCTCCTCCTTGCCCCTCCCCTACCTTCTCTGGGAGCCCCAGTTCTGAAGTCAGCTTTTGTTTCACATAGTGGTTCTATCACTAGCTTAGTTATGTGGCTTTACAAAAGTTAATCTCTCCTAGACATTTTCCTCATTTGTAAAATGGACATACTCTTCAGCTTTGATGGGGAATTAGAAATAATGGATGTAAAGGGGCTAGTATGTTCTAGTATACTATTAATAAATTTTTTAAATAAATGAATGAAAAAAGAATTAGTGACCAACTAAAATATTTTATGTAAAGTGGTATAAAGGCTCAGTTTGGTTGATTTGGATTGATGCCCCCAAGGTAAATTTCTGGTATCTTGAAGAATTATTTGGATATGCTGGTGATGAATCATAATAATTGGACTATTTTAAAGGTGTAAATGCTTTTTGCCCAATCACTTTCCAAGAACCCTTATGCATTGTTCTTTTTGCCAAACTTCTATCTTAAGCTTCAATCTGCAAGTAGAATATAATTATAAACTGTTCCTACACAATCAGAAGGAGATATGTTTAAACTGATCCAAAGATACCAAGAGATTGGAATTTCCTGTGTTTCTGGGTTGCACTGTTGGCAAGCTTTCTCAGCTATGTGCTCTAGACATTCAGGAGCTTGTTTCTTCCATTTTCATCTGTGTTGTGAAACATTTTTGTTTGTTTTGGTTCATTTTGTTGGACGATTATAAAAATATATTTTCTTCCATCAAAAAATGACTGGAGAAATTTGCTAGAGTCCAAATACAAAATAATAAACCAAAAATGTATTAACTAAAAAGTGTTTTTACCTCAAAAAAATCCAAGAAGAAAGACAGCAGGTAACTAAATGAAATACAAGTCAGAATGGAATAACAACTAAACCAAAACAAAAAAAAGTCAGCAAAATGTCAGTACAGCTATAGATCATTTGATTACATAATATAATTATTTTTGCCCTTAAGAAGTAGTTGATTCTTTTTATCAGATGTTTAACTCTGAAGAATGACAAATCTTATTGGAGATAAATACACCTTTTATTATTCTGGAAGTCTTTCAAATGACTTAGTGTTAAATTATGATGTACTCATGGCAAGACATTGTGTTTTGGGAAAACTTTTCCTGTCACAAACTATCACCAATACAGTGCCTCCTGGTGAGAACCCTCTATTCTCTCTTTCAGACAGAATGAGAGTACTTTCCCTGACTTTCTGGAAGCTGATGACTGTCCCCATATGATTTGCCCCATATGATTATCTGCTGGAATTTCTTAGGAGAAATCACATTGCTTACCAGTAGGTTTTTTTTTCCCCTCCAAAATCCTCATTCTTACCATAAGTTCAAATTTTCTTGAGAGAGTTGGAGAAGATAGTCAAAGAGGCAACAAGTGTTCAATAAAATATTATTTATCGTGGCATGATTATTCTGGCTTAGCTCCATAAATTATTTTGAAATTTACTACCCAGAAATTCAAAGGGTTGTGATAAGCTCATGTTAAATCACTTTTTTTGGTATCTATACATAGCAGCCCCCATCCTACCTTAAGTAATTTGGAATAGAAAAAATCTGAATGAGTTTACCTATGTGAAGGAATTTCAAAGTGCGCACAAGAAATATATTTAACAGTGAATTAATAATATACACAGAATCGAATAACAAGAGAATATATTCTGTGGTTTGCATCCAAAAGCTCTTCTGTTGTGGAAGAAAACTATGCAGAGTGATTCATTAAATTAATAAGTGGAAGATCTGGCTTTGAAAAAAGGAATAAGTAAGGGAGACTGTGAGAACCCAAGAAGGTATTTTGAGGACAAGTTGACTGAGCTTCTAAAGTAGATGTCTCATTGGTAAAGCAGGAGAAATAGAGCAATATCTGAGGGTCTAAGGATATAGTTTATTAAATCAATTATAATATTTCTTGCTATCCACTTGGAGGCTGTACCCTCCTGTCATCAGCGGCCTGGCTCACCCTTCAAAGCACCTATTTCATCAACTGGAGGAAACAATCTGGGTTTACATCAAAGCAAAGGGACTGGAAGGACATAAATAGGAAATAATGGTTTGTAGCATATCTTTCATCAAAGGATCACAAATTATTTTTCTACATGATCTTTTTTTTTTTTGTATCTTTTCCCAAGTTTTTGTCTGGGTTAATATAATAAGTACTTACTAGTTATGGGACAAGTATCCATGCTTGACCTAATATCTGATGACTAGAAGAGAAAACATATAGTAGAACAAATGTAGAATTATAATGTCATATGTAAGAACAAGAACAACCTTTGTTTTATGATAAATCTATTTCCATTACTTCAATGAATACCACCTCATGCCAGTAAGAATGGCGCACGTTAAAAAAATAGGCAATAACAAATGCTGGCAAGGATGTGGAGAAAAAGGAACTCTTCTACACTGCTGGTGGGAATGCAAATTGGTCCAACCACTATGGAAAGCTGTATGGTGGTTCATCTCACTGCTAAAAATGGAGCTTCCATATGACCCAACAATACCACTTTTGGGAATCTACCCAAAGGACACAAAAACACAATCCAAAAGAATACATGCACCCATATGTTTATTGCAGCACTGTTTATAATAGCTAAGGTATGGAAACAACCCAGATGCCCCAAAATAGATGATTGGATCAAGAAGATGTGTACATATACACAATGGAATACTGCTCCCCACTGTCTCTGGTGAATCCTCTCACCACCCCACACCTCAGCATTCAAAAAAGATAAACACATACAATTCACAGCAACATGGATGGAGTTAGAAGGGATCATGCTCAGCGAAATAAGCCAGAAAGAAAGAGAAAAATATCGAATGGTTTCACTTATTACAGGAATCTAGAGAAACCAAATAAGAGAAAGATATTCAGTGAGGGAGGGGGGAGGATAAGGGTTCAAAATGGGGGAGAGAGGAGCACAAGGGACTGTGGTGATGGTTCTCGGTGGTGGGTAACCCATGGGGAATACACTATAATGTAAAAGATACAAATAATAATAAACATATAAAAAAATCTATTTCCATTACTCTACTTGATTTCCCTCTACTTTAAGGAAAGTAATTTGGTAGGTCCCCAAATTGAAAGTATACATTAGGGGCCTCCCTGGTGGCGCAACTGGTTAAGTCTCAGCACTATGAAACTATTTGCAGCCACTGCAGCACGAGTTCAATTCCTGGCCAGGGAGCTTCCCACATGGCATAGCAGACCTCTCCTGCCTCACCCGCTGCTCCCCTCAGCAGTGTATTTCAGTGAATCCACCTGTTCTGCTCCCTACTCTGTCTCTGGTGAATCCTCTCACCAACCCACACCTCTGGCCTACACCCCAGTTCTTGTATGCATAAGTAATTAAAATCTTTAAAAAAGGTGTACATTATCAGTGTTCATTTCCAAGAATCCTCAATGCCTATTTATGTCTAGAGCCCTTAAAAGAAGTTGTCATGTTTCTTCAGTTGCCCATATTAATGTCTCAGAGAATTGCATGAAGATTGTAAATTTTGTATTTCCCTCCTATAAAGAAGCTGTTTGGATCAGTGGTGATTTTAGGCTTATGTACAATTTGTTTTAGATCTTTTCTTAGACTTTATTCAGAACTGTATCATCAAATGAATATTCTTTGGAGATGTGCTTTGGACTTGTGCTATTATACAACTCGGTAACAGGAACATATTCTCAAAAGCAAAGATTGATTTGAGGGTCTGAATATACACATGGACAAAGACTGGATCATATGTAAAAAAAAAAAAAAGAACTCTGATCCACAATTAGCAGCAACCTGCCCAGGAAATCAACCTCCCTTTCAATGATAAACAACCCAGAAATATGAAACCTACTATACAAAGTCTCTGGTAATAATCCATAAAGCTACAGAATTACTTCTGTGATAATCAACCCAAATTGTCTTGACCTAACTAATAACTGATACAATCTGATTTTTTGTTTTGTGTTTCCAATTTTGGACCAACCGTACAAATCCAAATATGCACCCCTAACCAATAACAGAGAATGTTCCACTTCTAGCTAACAGAATATTGGCATTCCCATGCCAACAGTTTCTGGCCAGGATACAACGTAGTCTTCCCTTGTTCCAATAGAAAGATTTCCCACTCTTCTGTCAGTGTTTGAGTCTTTGCCAAAGATAAGTGACAGAAGCCGACTCTTGCTGTAGCAAGCTCAGGAATTAATAGTGTCGTTTTTTCCTTTTGGTTGGTCTTCATGAATTTCCATGATTCTAACTTCTAATAGGTGTATGACAACTTGACCAGAGCTCTGGGATTATTGAATGTGGTAAGAATGAGAAAGTTAAGGGAATATTGAAGTGTTCTATTACAAAAATTATCAAAATTTGCAGCTAATATTACAAAAATAATAGTAACAAGTGCAAAATGGGCATTACTTTTTCACGTGATTTGTTTCTCATCAATGAGCCTTACTAAATCAGGTCGAGATAACACAGCTCTATCCAGAAAAGGCGAAGTTGTCAGCAGCACATGCATGCTATAAGATAGAGCAATGTGTGCATGCTAGAAGATACAGACAACTGTGGCTTTCTGTTTCCTCCAGGGATGTACAATTAAAAAAAAATCTATTGCCAGAACAGCTGGAATATGAACAGAGTTTTAAGTTTCTTGCTTAGGCCTATAATGTTAGCAAACCAGAAAAGAGATAACTATCTGCATAATGCTTCTTTGTATATTGAATTGCTCAAATGATAATTAAAGGGCTGAGGTTAAAATAATAAAAAGATTAAAAAAATGAAAATCAAGGGAAGTTTAAATAGTTGTTATATGGGACTAATAACCCGAACATGGTTCTCTCCCCAATGGACTATTAGTAGCTGTTTCAGTTTAGGATGAGAGGTCATAATGGAATTGAAAAGAATGGAAAGGTTATCACTGACAATACTTTAGGAAAGAACATGAGGGCATTTTATCTTAGGTTAAAATAGTCGATCCAGGTGATAATTAAGATGAGTTCATTATTGGGGTTCATTTGTTCACAGGCAATTATAAAGGTGCACTGTGTGCCAGCAATGTGGTAGAAACTGGAGCTGTAACCCAGCATAAGAACCTATCCTTACAGACACAACGTGATATGTGCAAGTGTCAGCAATGCTCATCAGCTCTCAGCAAGTGTACACTGAATGAGTGGTTGGCTGTGCCACAAAAAAAGTCAAGCCTAAATGGAGAGGGGAAGACTTCCCAACTCTCCTGGGTCAAGGTTTCATTATCGGTGAAGTCCCAAGAACCTGCATATATACTGTTGTTTTTTAATCAAAGTGGTCCCAACACACTATTTTGGGGGTGTGGACATGTGCTTCTTTTATCCCGATCCCTATTTGATAGACAAAATAAATCCTGATAGCCCATCTTCACTGATTGTACCAGGTACCCGTGTATGCGCTGAAAGATCCATATGTGGATTGTGTACCAGCTAAGTGAATCTTCTGTATTCCTTTGCCATTGCTGGCATAGGTTAAACAATTTAGCAACTTAAAACAACTCCCATTATTATTCATGGTGTCTGTAGGTAGAAGCCTCAGAACGGCAGGCCTCAGAGACTTTCTGCAGAGAATCTAATCGTACAACAGAACTGAGTCCCTTATTTCCTAATTGGCCATGGGTTACAGAGTCCCACTGTGTAGAGCTGCCTGCATCCAAGACGCACAGTCTCCTTCCTCCACTGTCAATGTCAACACACCCAGGTCAAATCCTTGAGCTGCTGCCGCATCTCTTCTACTTCCTCTTCCTCCGGTGCATCTCTGATTGACACTTCTGCCTCCCTCTTCCACTTACAAGACCCGTGTGATTACATTGAGTCCTCCTGAGAATCTAGGATAATCTTTGTTAAGGTCAATAATCTTCATTTCATCTGCAAAGCCTCTTTTTGCCACACAGGTAAGGCATTTCAAGGATCAGGACACCTTGGAGACTCATTATTCTGCCTACCAGTCTTAGGTATATCATACCTTCACAGAGTAGCTGCAAGAGACAGCCATGGAATCCGTCCTTTCTTTTAGGTAAAATAAGATAAAGCACATTCTTGAAGCGCTGTTTCAAAAAAGCAGAGCTCTTTTGCCAGTTCAATGTGAACTCCCTATGTACACTCTAGTCAGGGAGAGAAAGGAAAGCCTGGGTGATTTCTATTCACATTCCTCTTTATTTTTCAAAAAAAAAAAAATCACTGATAATTCCGAGTTTATCTGTAATCTGAGTCTGTATCTGCTCCTGGAAGGTCCAATGACTTGACTGAAATAATATAAAAGAACCACATTTGAGCTGGGTCTTAAAAAGAAAAATAAGAAGTCTCGTGTGGAAAATAGTATTGTTGAGCCCCTTTATCTGTTAAGAACTGTCTTAGTTGCTTCACTTGAACTTTTCATTTATTTTCTGCAATGACTTTCTAAGGCAGGCACTGTGTGTCCATTTCACCAATGACAAAACGAGGCTGAGAGACCACATTACAAATAATGAGATGCAAACTCTAACTCTAAAGCTGGTGCCCTTCTGATTGAAAATTGGAAGAAGATGGGAAAGAGTGGAGAAATAATTATTGCAGGAAAATAGCAGTTTGTAAAAAAAAAAAAAATTAACTGATCAGACTTATTATACTTTTAGCCAAGGAAGGATAAAGAAAGAGGGACCCTACAGGGCTGGACTTGACAGCTCAAAAGTGATAGAAAAGGAAAACCAGCAGTAGTTCTAAGTCTGGGTGCAGTGTGTATGTGTGACTGAGAATTCTAAATAAATACAAGACTCAGAAAGTCCATGTGTAAGACTTTTCTCGCAAAACCTGAAAAGCTCCCAGAATTGCAGGCAGACCAGAAATTTCACCAGCCCAGAGCATCCCATGTTTTTTCCTGATACCTTTACTTTCATTGCAGCATAACTGAAATATTTGGAGTTTGGAGGGGAACTCATTCCCCTGTTGCCTCAACTCTCTCGAGTCCCCCAAAGTAAATATAAACCCCAGAGCTTGTTCTAAATGTAGTAAGATACTGTAGAAAATCCTTCCTTATCCCCTGTTACAATTTGATAGAAGGGAATATATTATCTCCAGAAGAAGAATATATACATATATATGTATTTTATGCATATACATTATACAGAGAGATTTATCTTCAGGAATTGTCTCCTCTGATGATGGACACTGGCCAGTCCAGAGCTTGCAGGGTGATCCAAACAGTCTGGAGACACAAGGAAGAATCAATTTTGCAGTTCAAGTCTGAAGGCATTTTGCTGGGACAGTTCCTCCTTAGAGATGAGTGAAGGCCAGTGTTTTTTTTATTCAGTCCTAGAGCTGAAGGCCATTCATATCCCACAGAGCCTTACTAAAAGTCCACCAACTAAAATGTCAACCCCAGTCCTCCCTTGTGGCCTAGGGGTTAAGTCTCAGTGCTATACCGGTATGTCCTGAGTTCCATCCCCAAGCCAGGGAGCTAACCCACATGTCGCAGCAGACTTCTCTTGTCTAGCCTGCTGCTTCCCTCAGCAGTGTATTTCAGTGGATCTGCCTGTTCCGTTCCCCACTCTCTGGTGAATCCTCTCGAACCTCTGGCCTGCCCCCCAGTTCTTCTATGCGAAAATAAAAAAACATCTTAAAAAAAAAAGACAGGGGAAAAAATGTCAACCTCATCCAAAAGTGCTCAGAAAAACAGAGTAATGTTTTAATGGTTGATCAAATATCTGGATGCCATAGTCCAACCATTTCACACAGAAAATTAACCATTGCAGGCAAGTAAACGATGATTCTTTTCGTTAACCCTGAGGGACCTATTGTATTTGGATTTCTATGATCTGTTTTTTTGATGGGTGTTTGATGAAGTGGGTGGAGTTCACAATATCCAATTAAACTTCTTAAAATGTCTGTAGAGGAAAAATATTGTGGACTCTTTCCAATTGACTGATTCAATATGTCAGAAAATTCTACAACCCTGGAGTGTAATTAAAAAAGCTCTGAAGCCTGCATGATTCAACTTTTATTTAGCCTTGGTCAATGAACCTGCTCAAGAGAACTGAGGATGAGATATATGAGAAAAAGTGTGGCAACTAAAGTGTGGCTTCTAATAAAAGAGAAGAATGTAGAGGGGGGAAAAATTAAATTACCTGAACACAGTTTAACATTATATACATTTCCTGTGTACACACAAAATCACCTGAAATTTTTCAAATATTTCCAAAAATGTACATATGTATACACATAAATGTATGTGTACATATATAAAACACCTGAGAACATTCTGAATTTAAATGAAAAGGCATTTAAATGTGTACACTGAAATATCCTCTTACTATTTACTGCCAGTAAAATTCAACCTCATAATGCCTAAAAATGCAGGAAACAGTCTCACTGAGGACAGAAGCAAGACAAGAATGTCTACTATTTACTTACATTGATACTTAACTTTTAAAAAATAGTGTAACTCATGAAACAAGAACAAAATTAAGAGACAAAATATTTTAATAAATGAGTACAAAATTACTTTTAGATAGTTTTCTATATATCTGAAAAGAACCAAAGCGAAAAAACTAAAACATTATTATAAATATAAAAGGTCGCTATAAAGTGGTTGAGTTCAAAAAGAATATAAAAATTAAGTAGACTTAATATATATATTATTTTGTATATTATATATATGAACAACCAAGAACTGGAAAAATAAAATGGAAGAAAAGTACTTATTTTCAAGAGCAACCATAAATAAAGTCTACAAGAAATAAGCCTAACATTGAATTAGATTCATAATTAAAAAAATACTAACGCTTCAAGGAAGACTCATCTATACGGTAAGGTATCCACTGTTCTTAGCTAAGAAAGCATAATAATACAATAATATTAATTCTTTCTAAATTGCTGTATGTTTTAGTCCATTCCACTAGAAAATACAGATAGAAAAAAATTAAGTTTAACCAATTCTAAAGTCCAAGGGGAACAAAAAGTCCAAGCATAGTTACAACAGCCTTAGAAAAGAAAAATAAGGAAACAATATGCTAAAATATTTTAAAGCAAAGATGAATTAAATAGTGTGGTACATAGAAAAGACAGTTTAAAATACAGGTACTGTATTTTATGAGAAAACACATATCTGAACTTAGATATGAAAAAGGAGGTATTACATGTAAATGAATACAAGACAAATTTTTCAAAAAAAGGAATTTTACAATTGATAGCATTATGGAAAAAAGAATCTATTTTCTATCCCCAAATTCCCAGGTGACTCTAACATTAAAATTAAAAAGGTAGATATTATGAAAGTGCTAGAAGAAAAAAGGTGACTTTTTAAATCCACTATTAACAATATTGCATAATATTTTTAACGCCAAGAAAGATTGACAGCTCTGACTATTTTTCAAAAGAAGAGAAAAACTTTCAATATATATGCCTAATAAATGTCTAATTTCCTTGACTGCCAAAGAACCAAAAATCAAGAAGGAAAGTGTCAGTAGTTACATAGAAAATTGGGCAAAGATCCTGGTCCTTCCTCAACCAACTGAGGAAACAACAAATTAAAACTTTCAAATTTCAATTTAACAAAGATCAAAGTTTGATAAAACACTGTATGTGGAGGGAGTGAAAAATAGAATTCTGATGCATCTTTCCTCTGAGCGTGTACCATTACAACTTTATGGAGGTCAATTTGAAAATATCTAATGAAATGCAAAATGCATTACTTTGACTCAGGCGTTCCAATCCTTGGAAGTAATCCTACACGGAGTCTCTCACATGTGCACAAAGACATATGTTGAAGGGTATTTGTTACAGCACTACTTGCAAGAGCAAACTGTTTTAAAATAACACAAATGTACATGAATAAGTATTTGCTAAGTCAACTACAATCCACCCACACAATAAAATACTAGCATAATTTTTAAAGTCATCTCTGTATGTACTAAAATGGGATCATTTCTAAAACACAATGAGTGAAAAAGAAGAAAAATGTGTGCAGTATGCTACTCTGGGTATAAATTGAAGGGAAGGATAGGCTGCGTGGTTGTTAGACATAAGTATAGCGTGACTATAGAAGGATGTTCCAGAAACTGGGCACAGCAATGAGAAACCAAGGGCTATGGGACAAAATAGGACAACTAGGACAAAATCGGAGGAAACCTGACTTTTTCCCTACTGTGTATTCTCTCATACCTTTTAAAATTGAACACAATACATACATTACCTCTTCCAAATGAATAATGAATTCAAAATAATTAAAAATATTCTTGGTGCTAATTCACAAAACCGTTCAAGAAATGCTGTTGTAATCATAAAGGCTATAGCAATGATAATATTGCATGCTATTCATAGTATTCTTGGATAGCTAAAGACTGGATATAAGCAGTCTTCATATGTATATTGATATGTGTATATTTGATATAAAAAAACTTGAGATGGGTCAAGAAAGATGTAATCTCTGAACTATATGAGCAGAAATGATTTATGATTCATTTATTCAAAAATGAATTGAACACAAGTAACTCAGGAATGACAACATAAAGAAAAAATAGAACTTATTACCTCTACTCAAGCTACTTGAAAATGAAGAGACTAAATGGGTCCAAGATAACAAGAAAGACACAAAAATGAATGCGCAGCCCAGATTAAGATGACTTGGGGTGGTTCAACTAACACTAGGACTATTGTCGAGAAGTCTTTGAGAAATTAACATCAGATCCTTTCTGCCTTTCAAGATTTTAATAACTCTCTTCTAAAGGACAAACTCCCCCAGTCCCACCTACCATTGTCAGCTACCTGGATTAGTTCCCTGCTGCCCACAACAGCCCACACAGCTGCAGTTAACTGAGCGGATTCTGTTCCCAACTGGCACAGAACACGGGAGTGCAGCTGTCAATCAGCCAGCAGCTCAACCCCGGGCCAGGAGGGTCTTATCAGCAGCAGTGGGAAATGAATTCTATAAATAGTGCACCAAGTGAAGCACTTTGTAATCATTATCAAGAACATCTCCTTACAATTCCAAAGGCTGAAAGACAGCAACAATTAACTAATGATTTTCTAATATATAGTGAAAATGTGGAGAAATTTCCACATGACACTCTCTAGTTTATCTTTAAGTATAATCCACCATATTCTAAGAATTTTAATTTAGTAGATCGAAAAAAGCCCCTAAAATATCATTTTCAAAGGTACACCTTTTTGCTACCTCCAGCTTAAATTTACACATTCCATTGATTCAAATAGCCTTTTAATGTTTGACAATACAGAATTCAATTTCTGGTTTCACATTTGGACTGTAAGAAAGTGCCATCACTAAAATTTGAGGTTCTTTCCCCTAAACTAAAAAAAGATACAAATGTAATAACTTGGATGTGTAGATCAAGTGTCAGCAAACTATGACCTGTGAGCCAAATTTAGCTTGCTGCCTAATTTTGCAAGTAAAATTTTCAGAGCTTACCACTATCATTTGCTTGCATATTGCCTGTGACAGCTTTGACAATAGAACCACAGTGGGGGTAGTTGCCAATAGAGACTATATGACCTGTAACCTAAAATATTTATTGTTCTTTAGGGAAAAGTTTACTGACTTTTGATTGACACTCATGGAATTAGAGTATAAAATATCCAGAAAAACTTTGGATTTTCAGTGGTGTTATTATATCGTCAAGAAATAAGATTCTGACCTGGTAATAGATTTGAAGCTGGGTAGGCCTGGGTTTTGATCTTGGGCCCATCATGCTCTTATATATTCACTCAAGTTAATTAGTCTCTTCATGACTATTTTCTCATCTGCAGCACAGAGGTAGATAATATACATTTTGCCAAGTCACTGTGAGAACTATAAAGAGGTGCTATATTTATAATAGTTACCAGACAAGGTAAAGAAGCCAATGGATAAGAATCCAACTGTCTCCAAAAATAAACTATTTTGAGTGTTTGATTATTTATTGGGCTGAGAACAGCAACCATTTTACTATATCACAGTTTTGTGGTTAAAGATTCAGGCAGAGGGCCTCCCTGGTGGCGCAGCGGTTGAGCGCTGCCCTGTGGCGCTGTCGGCAGCGTGCAATGCGAGTTCGATGCCCGGCCGGGGAGAATCCCACATGGTGCGGCAGACCTCTCCTGCCTCGCCCACTTCTTCCCTCAGCAGTGTATTTCTGATCTGCCTGTTCTGCTCCCGCTCTGTCTCTGGTGAACCCTCTTGCTGCCCCACGCCTCTGGCCTGTACCCCAGCTTGTATGTATAAAAAATAAATCTTTAAAAAAAAAAGATTCAGGCAGAGTTCAGCTGAGTGATTCTATTACCCTAGTTGTTGTTGACTAGATGCACTGACCTGGAGGTTTCCGGTAGCTTCACTCCCATGTGACTTGGTGGAGTTGCTGCCATGGCTGGACTCAGCTCAGACTGTCAACTGGAACATCCACGTGAAGCTGCTAAAACCTGGCAGTTCCAGAATAAATAGATTCATTGGAGGTCAACTCAGGGCACCAGAGTATGTTCCAGAGACAAAGGCAGAAACAGCAATACTTTTTATGACCAAGTTTTAGAAGTTACACAGTGTCGTTTCCACCACTCACAAGCACATCTCTGGGTCCAGTTAATTCTTAATGGGAAGGGTAATGGATAATTTGTGTCCATTATTAACTTACCCTGTTCTCATTAATTAATTAATTTGTTTGTTGAAGTAACACTGTATTATGACATGTAAGTTTCAGTTGTGTATCAGTGAGAAGCAACATGAGTTAAGTTCAATGCTTAACAGTTCTATCCTTCACCATACCATTGTCCCCTTTATCCTGATTTATCTAATACTTTACCCGCTTCTTTTCTTGTAACTACTAGCTGGTATAATAGTCCAAAAGCTAGATTTTGTTTTATTTCATTCATCTGTTTGTTTTCTCTACATACTACGTGTAAGTGAAATCATATGCTGCTTGTCCTTCCCTGTCTGGCTTATTTCACTAAGCAAAATTCCTTCTAAGTGCATCGAAGAGTTGCAAATGGAAGAATCCCATCATTTTTAAACAATGAATAGTATTCCATTGTGTATGTATACCACAGCTTTTTTTTTTAAAGATCTATTTATTTATGCATACAAGAACCTGGGTGTAGGCCAGAGGTGTGGGGCGGTGAGAGGATTCACCAGAGACAGAGTGGGGAGCAGAACAGGTGGATCTACAGAAGTACACTGCTGAGGCGAGCAGTGGGCGAGGCAAGAGAGGTCTGCCACACCATGGGGGAAGCTCCCTGGCCAGGGATCGAACTCAGTGCTCCAGTGGCTGCAGATAGCTTCGCAGTGCTGAGACTGAGCCCGTTGTGCCACTAGGGAGGGAGGACCTATACCACATCTTCTTTATCTAGTTGTCAGTCAATGGGCATTTAGGTTGCCCTAACTTTTATATATATATAAATTTCACTAAAAGCGATCACCAAAGCAACCAAAGGGGGCAGGGGGAGGAGACACATTTAATAAGGATGGTTTACATTACTTTTCCACATTTCTTCAAATTGTTTTGGAAACATTTGAAAATGAACTGTCTATTCAAACAATCCAAGAGACTGGAATTTCTCAGTACCTCATTTTCATGCAACATATGAAATTAACTGAGCCACCATTCTTATTATACTTACAAAGGGGGCAAAAGAAAGGTGTCTTCCTCTTCTCAAAGGGAAGAAGAACTTAGTCCTATTGTAACAGGCTGGTCCCCAGGAAAAGGGGAAATTCCAAGTTCCCTGCCCCACCCAAGGAAGGGTGGAGCTAAGCGGGGAAGAGGAGAAGGTGGAGAAGAGACTGGAAGAAGGAAGGAAATCTATTACAGGGCAGGGAGAGGGGAACCCCAGAACCCCAAACCTGCCCATTCTAAAGTGGTTCTGCCATCTGCCACATCAAGACAAAACATACTCTGGTGCATAAGACCTTTAATGGAAAGGAAGTTTAAAAAATAAGTGTGCAATACAGAAAAGGCAAAGAATATAGTTTCCAAATCAAGCACCCAGACTTACCCATCTCCTCATGAGTAAATGCCCAGCCAAACAGGGTTGGCCCAAAGCAGGGTCCCTGAGGCCCACAACCCTGCCACAAGTCTAAAGCATGTTCTGGTGGGCACCCATAGAAAAGGGTCAGAAAAAGGGAAAGAGCAAAATCGAACTCAATATAAACATTGCCATTGTTAACCTCCCCTGTGTCTCTCACCCACATCTGTTTCCACCAGTCCAGGACCAAGAAGCAAGTGCAGCTTCTTCACATGTCTCTGCTCCATGCGCCTCCTCCAGGGCTCCTTCTGGCTCTCCATCTTCCATCCTTCCTTCTTCAGTATCCTTTCTGGCTTCTCTCCCTGCTCAGCTCACCCTTCCTTGGTGGGGTAGGGAACCTGAAACCTCCCCTTTTCCTGGGGACCACCCTATTACACTGTTTGAGATATATTTTGAGCAACTTGGAGTAGAAAGTGGGATATTCACTTACTATCTTTTTTCTTGCCCCAAATGTGGAAAAGTAATTTGTATTAACATTTTTGAACCCTTTTTTATTCCAAATGTATCGGGGAGAAAAGACTCATGTGGGAGAAGGAAATCAATAATGTTATTGTGCACATATAAGTGGGCGATTCTACCAAGAAAAGCATTGAAACTAAATTGGAAAGAGAAGCCGATGATCACTCATGTGCTGAGCAGATGTTAAATCCGAAATAGACACAGGGCCCTGAGCGCAACTGAAGCAGAAGCTCCATGGAACCAGCCAACAGCTTCTCCTTTGGTGACTTTTTGCAAACAATGAAAACTTCACAATGGGGATGGTAGGGAGGATCTGAAGGTTGCTGTGTGATAAAGACTGATTCTCTAAATGAGAAAAATAACTAAAACTAATTTGGAAAATTTTTTTGTGCAAATTTATAACAAGTTTTTTCATAAAATTAGTCTTTTTAAAAATCTCATTCTCTGATGTAAGGAAAAAAGATAGAATTTTTAATATAGTGTCTATTTTATCTATTTCACATTAGTGGGCAAAACTGGGTGGTTGATGGGAGAATAGCCAGCAGAATCCTTGTGGCACACTACACCTAGAGTCATCTCAGTTATTTCATTTGTTTGCTTATTTTTTTTAAAGATTTATTTATTTATGCATACAAGAACTGGGGTGTAGGCCAGAGGTGTGGGGTGGTGAGAGGATTCACCAGAGACAGAGCTGGGAGCAGAACAGGCAGATCTACTGAAGTACACTGCTGAGGGGAGCAGCAGGAGATGCAGGAGAGGTCTGCTGTGCCATGTGGGAAGCCCCCTGGCTGGGGATCAAACTTGTGCTGCAGTGGCTGCGGATAGCTTCACAGTGCTGCGCTAAGCCCGTTGCGCCACCAGGGAGGCCCTGTTTGTTTATTTTTAATGAAGTATCCTTGTACTCTTTTATTTCACTCAGAGTATTTCACTTGATGAGAAAATCAGGTCAACAGTCGATACTTTAAGAACAGCAAAATTGTTTTTCTTTTCAAAGCAATGCTTCCTAAAAGAACATCCATTGATCAGATGAAACATTAATAACATCTTAATTTAAATAAAGCAAGTTCTTCCTTTTTTTCTTTAGGACTGTGACCAACTTAAGAAACGCACAAACAATTAAAATCACTAAAACAACAATTAGTTATTTAATACTGTTTTTTTTTAAAGATTTATTTATTTATGCATACAAGCTGGGTACAGGCCAGAGGCGTGGGGCGGCTAGAGGGTTCACCAGAGACAGAGTGGGTAGCAGAACAAGCAGATTGACGGAAATACACTGCTGAGGGGAGCAGCAGGTATGGTAGGAGAGGTCCGCCATGCCATGTGGGACTCTCCCTGGCCGGGCATCGAACTCTCATCGCCACTACCGACAGCTCCGGAGCATAGCACTTAACCGCTGAGCCACCAGGGAGACCCTATTTAATACTGTTATTTTACAACTTATACTGTAAAAATGATTCAATTTGTCATGAAGATCAGTAATCACATTCTGCTTTTTTTACATATGGGCTCTTTGATTAAACCTGTTTTAGTGTTGAGGTTGGTTCTCCTTGAGAAGATGAAATTTGGCACACAGCTTATCACACTGAAGCACATCATTCATGAGAACCTAAACACCTTGACCTCCTAGAAAGGAACTGTTGTCAAGGAAACTCATTCATTGATAATACGATAATAACCTGTATTTACAGTCATAGCAGTTTACCAAGGAAATTCACATAAATTCCCTCATGTGATCTCATGTGAGTTAATATTTACTTGGCCCACTCAATAATTAAAGAAACTGAGGATCTGAAGCAAAAACACTTTTTTCCTTCTTCCCCAAATCCCTGACTAGTCCTGAGCCAAGTCAGCACTGAGATTACACCCTTCTCACGACACCTCCTCCATTCTCCCCACCGTTCACCAGCACTATCTAGTCCTATCACACTGATTGCCTTCCCTGAATCCCAGACATGCCTTTCCTCACCTCTATTTGTTTGTTTTCTATTGTTTGTTTAAATGCTGCATCTCTTGTTAAAATACCTTTAACTCAGAATGACTTCCCTAAACACAGTAGCCCCTCTCTCTTATCATTTTCAATAGACATCATCCACTTTATATCTGTAATGCACCATGGCATTGTTTGCGTTATTCCCCCCTTTCTTCGCTAGTATATGCGAGACTCAGGCATTCAAATGGCACATAAATACCTTGAAGGCAAGGGCTGGACCACTTATTTACACTCCATCCCCCAAGTGCCAAACTCAGTCTGTATGAAGAGTAAGAGAGTACTTATTAACCACATGAGCAATTTGAAACTTCTGTTCTTGAGCTAGATGCCCGAGTTCCTCTGTCTGAAATGCTCTCTATGCTTCTACCTTTTCAACTCCAAATTATCCTGGAGACCCAGCTTATATGTCACCTTCTTTTTACCTCTGTCCTAAAGCATCAGGGAAACTCTAGCCTCTGTCTCCCAGCATTTGTCACACTCTGTGGTGATTATTTACACATCTGTCTCTCCCTTCAAGCAACCTGAAACCTATACGCAGCAATCAATACCAGCCACGGTTTCAAATACCTCCTGTACTCTTCTCTAGTTGTTAATGGGAGGAATTCTTAACCCCAGTTAGATTGCAAATGCCTTTAAAGCAGAGAATATGTCTTGGTAGATATTTGTGGGGTGAATGAGGTCTTTGGAAAGAGATCAGCTCTAAAACAGTGAAATCATCCCCAATGAAATACACTCATCCCTGAAGAGTAATAAACTAACTCCACAAAGTTTTTCAAAATCACTCAAACATTTTTCAGAGGAAGTGGTGTGGTAAGGTGAAATTTTTTGTCACAAACAAATCATTGTCTTCACAACACCCTTGGCATAACCCTACTGGAAGAAAATTGATGGTAAGCAAAGCAAGTTGTCATGTGAATCACTGTTCACAAAGAAAATGTCTGATGGAATTTTTTTCTCACAACTCTGGAATGAGCATATTTATGTGCTTCATAAAGATTTTATCTAATTTCTGAAATACATGGAATTTGACTTTTCATAGCATATTTTATATGGAGGATAATGAAAAGTAATGAGCTGAATATAGACTATTATATCAAAGTGAACAGTATGATCATTATTCATTCTAAACATGAGGCTCTATTTTCATTATATCTTAGTGAATATGGTCTATTTTAACGATATCTTAGTGAATTTTGTGGTATGAAAATGTATTTAGAGTTCTTGCTCTGGAATGGCAATGTTACAGACACCAAGTAAGCCTTCCATAGGAATGAGCAAAGGAACCATGTTCAAAGAGTGGTAGCAGGATTGCCTAGGAAACTGATAACAAACAGTTGCTCTGGCCTCAGCCCCAGAGATCTGAATCAACTACTTTACTTCTAATAATAAAAGTAAAGGAGCCAATGGACAAGAGGGATAAATTCATGGTTCCTACTGACTTGCAGGAACCTGTTACGCCCACTTCATCCTAACTCTGCATTTTGTGTTAACACGTCACTAAGTATTCACAACGTGAAAAATAGCAATGACTATGTTTTTATACCTTACCAGGACTCATGAAGATTGCCAGAGTCTTTCCCTGTGAGCCCCACTCTTTCTCTGTGAGAGAAACTTTTGGATAAACCTTGGTCCTGCTGAAATTCTCTGATAAAGATTCTATTATGGGTTTAGGAAGCATCATGTAGAGACCCAAGGTTCCCAAGTTGTTCTCTTGGTGAATGAAAATTAAAAATCCAAGGATGTGACTTAATCATTATTTAAATAAGCAAGAATAACTAAAATTTCTTGTGATGGCGAAGTTTTTAAGCACTTATGACTGAAAAAGGTGATCTAGAGGAAGATGCAGAGGGGGATGACCTAGAGATCTGCTTGGTCAACTTCTTATATTGAATCATGTCCAAGTGCCCAGCTGTGTTCCAATCCAACGCTGTTGTCACTCCGATACTGAACCTAGTAGGGGAGACCCCCACCCCTCGTGGCTAGGTGGTGTGCTTTTATTTATGCTCACCTGTTCACCTAATACAAACCAGAACTAGAGGGCGACAATGCTAACTTAGTATTTTATCAAATAACACAGGAAACTCAGAAATTGGGTGTTGAGATTGGAATTCTTTCTTCACTCCAACATTACTCATGAATTTCGAAATGACTGGTCATCAGTGCGTCCCATGACTGTGAAAGCATTCACACTCTAAAGGCTTACATGCAATGATTTGGGGTAAGAAAACTACAGTTTTGAAGGAGAAAAAATATTTTGCAGCTTCACTTACTGATGTAAATTGAGTGATAAGAGCCTTTTTTAAAAAATAGCAGTGATAAAGTGGACTAGGTCTTGGCTCATAAGAGAATTACCAAGTATCAGTCCTTTAAAAGAGTAGTCAATATGCAAGAATCCTCTTAGGGATAATTTTGCAAAACAAACACTACGTGGGATCACATTGACTATCTATGTCAACTTTCCTGGTACACTTATGATTTCATAAAATTCTATTTTCTCCAGTAAAGGATTTCTATTACTCACCAACTAAATTGTATGAATGCTCATCTCACAAACAGAAATCAGAAAAAAATCTTTAACAAGATGATGTATCTCAATTTAAGTGTTGAAGAATATTATCTTCTTATTTATAGAATTCTTGATAGATTCCCGATAGCTAGATATATGTCAAAAGTACATTGTGTCTTTTAAAAGAAAGTGCATGCACATGGAAAGAACCAGCGTCTTGGTTTAAGTGCAGGGTTTGTTTCTCAAGCCCTGCTCCCCTGAATCAAATCCCCTACCTCTCCAAGACTGGAAGTCTGTTGAGTTACATAAAGGTCAGCAGCCTCAAGTGTCAATAATGAAATTATAGGATAACTATAGTGTTTTTCTAAATGTTTTACTTACCGTCATTTCACTGAGTATAATGTTGTCAATTTTCATCTTTATTGTATCATGTATCAGAATTTCCTTCTTTATTGCTGAATAATATCCCATTGTGTGTGTGTGTGTGTGTGATTGGTCAATGAATACTTGGTTTTCCTTGTTTTGGCAATTATGAGTAATACTGCAATGAACATGGGTGCACAAATATCTCTTTAGGTCTTGCTTTCAATTATTTTAGGTATATCCCCAGAAGGGGATAGATTATTTTTATTTCAACATTTCCCAAACTTTTAGATTGCAGAACCCTGTTTATAGTAAGCCTCTATTAGCATCATAAGAACCTTGTAATCTGTGATCTGCTAGTGGGATTGTCACTTTTTTCCCAGGAAAAAAAAACCCAACAACCTCTCCTTAAATAGGTTCTTGCTCTTGCATACAGCTTTACACACAAGGATACTTCATCAGACTAACCCACTTCTGAAATAACTGACAGCTTAGTAAGAGGTGGGCCACAGGCACAGAAATTGATGCGTGAGATAACCAGGTCATTCCTATTCAGAATAGAAGAAATCCAAGCAGCCCTTTATGAAACCAAATAGTTTGCACTCCAGGGATGGCACTACTGCTCAGGTTCCAAATGTCACTCTTTGACAATTCATAATTAAACACATCAGTTTTGTTTTCTGGGAAAGTTTTACTATCTACCACATGTGCTGTGTCTTTATTGTACATTTGCTATTGAATTACATTTCCTGACTTTCTCTTGTCAAATTATATCTAAAAAAGTAAATTCTCATTAAGTTAACACTCATTCCAGATCCCACACAACAATATGCAGACCACATGGTTGTTGCACTTCTCAGTATGTAGACATAACCATAGATTTTATAGGAGGAGGTGGATCACAACCTCAGTTCTGCAGGAAGCAGAATGTGCCAACCTCCGTGGTTGACTCACTGGAGTTTCTGAAGTCAGATGTTACTACCAGCAAACAGATTTCCTTTACTGCCTTTGTATCCTGAGATGCTCTTATGTTCATGGGTGTTGAAGATGAGCTGCCCCAGTATTACTTCACTGCCCTGCAATGCCAAGCAAAAGGACCACAAGGAAAGAGAGCTGTGGAAAGATCTCCTGTGAAGCTCTGTGAAAGGATCAGGGACAGCTCAGCAATGCCAGTGACAGAGCCCTGAAGACTTTGCATCAGTGAGACTGGTCCAAAGAGGTCCAGGGTTTATGCAAATGAAGTCCTTTTGTAATTGTCAAGACTATGAGAAGAAGGAGTTCCTGCCCACCCTGTAGGCTTATCACCCCTATAACTATACAGGAATCAAGGGCATCAAGCTAGCTAGTGTGATAGAATGTGGAAAATCTTTCTAAAGACTGACTTCTTCTATCAGCAATATGATCAGGTTCAGAAAACCTGGGGTCCCTGCTCAGAGTCCTTGTTGGAGAGCCCTGCTCTGGCCGTCCCTAGACAAGCCTCTCTGTGGGGGAGAAACTTAAGGCACCAAGCCCGAGGGCACCTCCTCTCACACTACATGTTCAGCACAAGATCACAGAATTGCCCATCAAGTGCTTTCAGCTAGAAAGGGGCTCTTTCTTGGGTATATTCTCTCAAGGGACCATTCTTAGGCATGATGGATGATTAAGGAGCGGCTATTTGGAAATCAGAAGGGAGACAGGTTCGGATAAAGCTTAGACATGAAGTCTGGGAGAGGTGCTTTGCTGTGAGGAACAACTAAAGCTGGGAAGAAAGTGGAAGTGGGTGTCCATTTGTACTCTTGCCTCTAAGTACTGCAAATGGCGGAGGTAGACTTGCTGAATTTATCCTGGTAAGCATCATATTACAATGGCCAAGCCACATTTTCTTACATTTTAAAATTAGGTCTTTTGCTTTGCTGGGTGCCATAAATGATCATTATAAAAGCTTTCCATCCTCAACTCACATCAGCTTTGACTAAGTTCACAAACGTCTTCTCGTTTAAATCTAATGTGCAAAAAAATAATGTCATTTTGGTTTCATGGATGAAGAAATCAAGGTTGAAAGGGGTTAAATAATTTGTCCAAGTTAACACAGGTCACAGCATTAGGCTGTTTTGAAATTGCAGAACGAGATATCTAAACCTGTGTGCTTAAAGGGAAGCAGAGAGGAATAGAGATGCAGGCAGGGACCTTGGGCTCCTGAAACAGAAGGAAAGCTGTAGAAACTTCAGAAGGGGGCAGGAAAGAAGAAGAAACACTTGTAGAAAATACAAGAGAAGGGGTAGAAGCAAGTCAGGAGCCAAGGGCAAGAGTTTCCTGGAGCAGTAGGTCTCTGGGGCAGAATAAACATTCCAGCTTCTCCTCCAAGCAGAGTCCAACCCCACCCATGAGCTGCCTCAGAGCAAATTATTCAGTTATGGCACAGCACACTGCACAGCTAGCAGGTCCAAAAGCAAATTCAAAAGATTTCCATTTTAGACATAAGTAAACAGCTGGGTCTGAATGTTTGTAGTTCAAAGAAGTCATCACTTTTTTTTTTTATTATTAAACGATAACAGAAGAATGGATGAAAAGCTCTTCTCAGGGAGTCCATCGCACAGTGCAACAGCTGACATTTTCTTTTGCTCTTGACTAGGAGTTCTGAAGGGTCTGCAGGGCTGAACTGCTGAGAGAGAACTTGCAGCAACCTGGTCATTAGAATCAAGGCAGAAAAGTTCTGGATGTGAATTATTTAATAAAAAGAAGCGTGCTTTCATTAAGGTCCATTAAAAACTTGTTGAGTTTTGGGAAAAAATTAAAGTAATAAAGAAGCACTCCAAATCAATTTAAATGTGTCTTCTACCTTTTCATAATTATTGAAGAGGTTTGTAAAATATCTGCGTGTAAATGAATAACGAGTCCTTCATTTTCCAAATACATAAAATGTAGGACAACGAATGAATGGAAGAAAAATTGGTGTGAGTATTGTTGTGCGTAATAAAAATAAAGTACAAACTACATCAAACTCTCATTACTTTGCAATTTTGCTCTTCATGCTGTTATGTTCCTGCCTGTTACAAGATTAACAAGATCTTCATTTCTAGCAAAATCTTTACTCTTCCTTCTCTGACTACATAGTCTGATATTTTCTCTCCTGGCACTTGTCACAAATAAAAGTAACAATCCATTACCACAAGAGAAAAAAATAATTTTATGTGAATGATAAATGAACACAGCAGGAATGAAAGAACACTAATTGAGCACTTCAGCACCTGCCCTGCTGATAATCAAGATTCTAGATCAGTCTGTCTTTGAAGCACTATTGGGCACACTAGAGTCTCTGTACCTTTCTATATTTATATTGAACCACTAAGGGCTTCAAAAAGCAAAAGCAATCGTGAGAATAAAGGAGAGAAATGAAAGCATCACTTTATCTGATTTCAAGCTTTACTGTAAAACAGCAGTGTTAAAAACAATATATCAATAGTATTGGCACAAAAATAGATACATGAATCAATGGAACAGAATTGAAAGAGCAGGAATAAATCCACAATATATCAGTACCTAATCTGTTGGGGTACAATTTAGTAAGGCTAAAACTAAGCACCCACTCCTGGGCCCGCAGGAAGGTTTGGGAGGCTGGAATAGATAAAGGGATGGATAAGTCTGCCTTGGGGACAAGGTCATAAAATGACCCCCATAACCAGAAGCACCAGTCCAGATCCAGGAATGCAGACGCAGAGGCCAGAACATGCTTCTGTGTCAAAGACCAGAGCCAGAGACCAGACATCCCAGCTGATAAGCGGTGCAAACTGGCACCCCAAATTAGAAAGCCCGTGAAAACAGAGTATAAAAGAAAGCCTCAAATTCTCCTTAGGGTGCAGACTTCCTCCTTCTCACCCACTGCTTCTCTTAGAAGTGTCGCTGGTGAATTCTTTCACCCCCGTGCCTCTGGCCTCACCTGTTTTCACCACAACATGAGATATGTAAAGCAGTATGACCATACAATGAGGAAAGGACAGTCTCTTTAATAAAGAGTGCAGGGAACACCGGAAAGTCACATATAGAAGAATTAAGTAGGAAAACTCTTAAACTACATAGACAAAAATAAATCCCAAGATTACATGTAAGATCTGCAACAACAAAATCTGCAGAGGAAAACATTGATGGTAAGTTCTACTACAACAATGATAAAGGTGGTTTTTGGAAACATGACCCCTATGGCAAGGGAAATAATAATTAACAATTGGGATTACTTCAGGCTAAAAAGCTTTCACCATAAAAGAAAATACTAGAAGATTAAAAATACATCCTACGAATGGGAGTTAATATCTAAGATATATTTAAAAAATAGAAAAATAAACAAATCAATTAATAAATAGACAGCAGGTGTGAATAAACAATTCACCAAAGAGGACATCCAGAAGGCAAGAAGAAACATGAAAGAATGTTCATCATTGCTTCTAATAGGAGAGTAGGTTAAAAGCACAATGAGATACCATCTTGCACTGGCAACAATGGCACATATTAAAAGGACACCCAACAACAAGTGCAGGAGAGGATGCAGAGAAAGACACAGTCTATTACACTGCTGGTGGGAATGTAAACTAGTGCAGCCATTATTGAGAGTGAACTGGACTTACCTTAAAAAACAAAAATTGAGACCTCCCTGGTGGCACAACTGGTTACGTCTCAGCACTATGAAGCTATCTGCAGCCACTGCAGCATGAGTTCGATACCAGGCCAGGGAGCTTCCCATATGGTGCAGCAGACCTCTCCTGTCTTGCCCACTGCTCCCCTCAACAGTGTATTTCAGTAGATCTGTCTGTTCTGCTCCTCACTCTGTCTCTGGTGAATCCTCTCACCACCCCACACCTCTGACCTACACCCCAGTTCTTGTATGCATAAATAAATAAATCTTTTAAAAAAATTGAAAATCAATGTGACCCAGCAATCCCACCCTTGGGTGATGTAGGCTAAGAGTAGAAAATTTAGGAAGGAGGCATCACAAGACCAGAAATTGATGTCACAAGACCAAGAGCTGAGGTGGGGGTAGAGATAATTAACATAGTTGCTGAACAAGCTATAGGAAAGTAAAGCATATGGAGGTTGAGGGTCATAAAAAAAAAACCTGGCCCTTTCAAATCTACCCAGTCAAACCAAATATAGAAAAATCCTGGGGTCCCAACCTTAGAGATAATTAATTTAACAACAGTTAACCATCTCCCAGAGGATTGTATCAGTGCAGTTTCTGCTCTGGCAAGAGGTAAGTCTCCTGCCTGCCTGTGACTATACAGGTGTTTCTCTTCACCCACCTTCCCCCTCTGCAAAACAGCAGAGGCAGCTCTCCTCCAAGACTGCCCGCCTGTGACAGTGCAGGCCTCTCTTTCAGCAGTCTTGTTCCTTTCGGGGGCAGCTCTTTCTGCCCACTTATGTCTGTGCAAGTGCCCTTTACTTCCCTTCCCTTTTTGTACTAAACCTGCCCTTTAAGATACTACGAAATGTCTCTGCCTCAAGGAGACATGACCACGTGCCGTTGAAAGGGGAGCTCTGATGAAACTTCTCTCAAAGGTAACCCAAGGATCCTGCTCTCTGAACCCAACACCTCTCCAAACTGACACTACTGAGCATCTATTCAAAGAATGAGGTCATCAGTGGAAAAAATGTATGTCCTGCAATGTCTATTGCAGCATTATTTACTGTACTTGGACATGGAAGCAGATTAAATGTCCACCGATAGATGATTGCATCAAGATGTGGCAATGCAGACTATGGAGTACTGTTCAGTCATAAGGAAAGATGAAATGCAGCCATTTTCCACCAAATGGAAAGAGTTTGAGGGAATCATGTGTAGTCAAGCAAGTGCGAAAAATGATAAAAGTAAACACTGGACATTTTTGTAAAGAAAAATCTGATAAAACGAAATACATTAAAAAACACCCCGAGGGCTCTGATGTTAAGAGGGAGGGAGAAGGAAGAAAGGAACAGTTGGATATATAGATAGTGGAGGGAAATCTCTGAATTGCCTAAAGCTCTCACCTGAGTGTGAAATTTCAAGACCCTACTGCTGAGGCTATGATACAGCATTTTATAAGGATGATGTGATGGACTGATTACTGAGAGTCTGTTTCTCTCTAACAAGTGTGTGAGATACTTTTCTCAGCAGAGGAATTTGTGCACTTTATATTAGTTGGTTATATTTTTAAACCACCTCCACATGATATAATGGAAATGGGGGAAAAATTACTTTCCACAGTGGAATGTAATCAAAGACTAGATGAGAAAACCATAAGCTGCTTTATCCCACGCTGAAAGAGCCATAAGCCTGTCGACTTTCCACCTGACAGAGTGCCAGAAGTTGTCTTCAGGGAGAGATCACTCCAGGAAGTCTGAGTCCTTACCTTGCCCTAGAAAAGAGCCAGCATACATGCAATCAATTGCTTTCTTTTTGAATTATCTGATCCTAATTTAGGTTTAAAATCAAAGAATAAGATAATTCAATATATTGAATATTATCTGCTGTCAAACTAGATTTATGCTTAAAATTGTCTCTTAGTATCATTATTAATGAAATTTATCTTACATGAATATAAAACTGTCAGTCTCCTTCCTGGATGCCTATTAACTGATACTTAAAGGTCAAGAATCTTGCCTGAATGGGGACAGAACTCCTGGACAGATGAAAATCTAGATGAGGATTTGGGCAAATGCTGTCCCCAGGAAAACAATCATCAAACTGGTGGAAGTTACAAACAGAAACAGAAACAACCACTTAAGGTCTGGAGGTTGCCTTCAGGATAGACAGAAATTGAGAGATAGTTACTCAAGTTATGCTAAATCTTGATAAAGACAGAGAAAGTCCTTAGCATTTGAGTCATGACCTGCTCCAATCACCTCACCTCAAAGTGATGAGAGAAATACTCCAGATAAGTGCAGGCAAAAAAAAAAACAGGGTCTTCCACTCCCCTGTCAACTGAAAAATAATTATCAGCATAGTGAGGAAAAGGAGTTTTTTGTTTTTTTTTTCAGAGTCAAGCATGAGGTCCAGCCCAGAAAAACAGACTGACAGCCAGCTCTGCTCAGCTGCTTCCTGCCCTGCCCAAGGTAGGCCCCCACTTACATACCATAGCAACAGGCAAGCTGATTACAGTGGGAGAATGTCACATTAATGCAACAAAGCATTTGTTCCAGAAGGGGCATATGGTGATTTTCTAACATGGGTGTGTGAAGGGAATGTATTGTTTACATTCAGGGCATCGCTATCTCTGTGAACAGATGCAATGTATATGTGAGAAACACAAGTATTAGGAGATAAAAGTTTTTTAGTCTTTTTTCTTTGGGGGGGAGGGGGGATACTTGTGAGTCTCGTTTCTTCCAGCAGAGGCAGAAGCATAAAGGAGTTGAAGTAATGGTCTACAAAAAACCACAGTGTGCTTCACAGGGACTTTTTTTTTTTTACAGTGATAGTTTATGGCTGACTTAAAACCTCTTCAGGAGCCTCTCTTTGTGCCCCAAAGTTGTGGCTTCCTTTTCACAACTCCCACTTTTAGGTCAGTCATCAACCTCATAACCAGTTTGTGTTGACAGAACCAGTGTATGCCCTTCCATATATCCAGGAAAACTCTGCACTTTGAATTCATTCAAATCCAGTTATTAGAATTCAAGAGATTCCTTGTTGCCTTTTCCCACAACTAGATTCGGACCTGACACTTGAGATAAGGTTGATCTGTGAGTCTTCACTGAAGGAAAAAACATGATGAACCTTATCCATATGCTGGGCAGTCATTACTGCAACAGAGGCGACTTGTCTACTGACACAACCAATTACAATTTTATATAAGATACAAAAAATACCTCTACGGCTACAATCATTATGAGAAAAATATTGATTGTAACCAGCGTGAACTGGAGACCCATTTTCCTAACATCTCCCTCAAAGAAGGCAGGAGATTGCTCATGAACGTTATTAGGATCCTCCTATGATATAAGAGGTGAGTGGTATTGCAAGATACAAGAAGTAGCAGGAGGAGGCTCTAAAAATATCTGAGTCCGTATGGTTCTATAGAACTCCCTTAAGCATTAAAGAGATGTCAATGTTTAACATTTCCTTACCATGCTGATGTCATTTATGGTCTGCTGAGTAAATTTTGTTGATAGCTCAGTGTGTGTTATGACATCTTGGAGACCTAAACAAGGCATGAAGATGGTAGCTGGACGGTCATACCAATGAGAGTGATCTAGTCCATCTGCCCTCGAAAGTAGCAAGAGAGTCCCAGATTTGTCCTGCATCCAAAAAAATCTCAGTGTGCAATAGACTAAATAGCCAGGTGGGAACCTGAACCATAGGTCAAAACCACATTTCCAGTGAAGGTTAGTTCACCTGCGCTAATCACTGTCAAACCAATTAGATTCCTTCAGATATATAACAACATGGCGGACCTCAGAGGTGTCCAACCTAGTTTTGGAGTATTTTCTGGCTGAAGCACCTGGTTTGATTCTTTTGCTTCCAGCAAATAGGTACCTTTGACTTAAATGTCCATAAGCAGGAATCAGTCAGATGAGGCCATCCCACAGTTGAAGAAAAGCCATATTAAGGAACTTGACAACGTCAGACCTGGGTTTCTGTTTAATCGTGTCAGTTGTTTGCTTTAAAGTAGCATTATATTAAACATGGAATATAGCCGGTTCTGGCCAAGTCATGGAATCCGATTGAGTAGTATCAGACATGCACAAATTTTTGGATTCATCATGTTCAATGACAACATAACTTCTGTAGGACAGCAATTAGCACCTTGTAAGGGAGAAACCCACCAAATTACACTATGTGTGCTGGACCCTGGAAGTGGATCACAAATCTAACAATTTAAAGAATTTTTTTTAAGTGGTAGGTAAGTGAGTGTGGTGTTGTTTTAGAGTCGATGGATTTGAGAGCAGAGCAGGGCCCTTGGGTTTATTCTAGGAAAGGTTTCACCAGAGTCCCTTTGGCAGCACGTGACAAGTTTCTCCATGAGGCAGAGACTCAGTTATACTTAAAGAACAGGTTTATTAGGACAAGGAAGTAAAGGACACTTGTACAGACACAAGTGGACAGAAAGAGCCCCGCTGAGGGGCAGGTTTGCTACGAAAGGCCTGTATGGTGCAGGTCACAGGCAGACAGGCAGGCTGCTGCCCTGAAAAGGGACGGAGTTGGTAAAGGGAAGCACCTGCATAGGCACAGGTGGGCAGAGAAATGGCTGCCGAGAGTTCCTGCCCAGATGGCACTGATATAGCCTTCTTTCAGGTGCGAGGGGCTCATCCTCAAGGATGGCTTTCTGTTTACTGGCTAGTTAGAATTAGAAAAGAGACCAGGAGATTCTACAATGGGCTCAATCTCCATATTCTTGGCCCTGGAGGCCCTAGAGACTGCCATCTAGCGCCTACCCAGGCTTTGCAACCCAGGAGCCGGCACTTAGGGATTGTGCCGATGGTTATGTTGATTTTTTCTACCCCCACTTCCTTGTGTAGGTCTAGTTCTAATCTTATTTTGCATTATATCTCCTCCATCAAGTGTATTGTAAAATGGAGCTTAAGGGAGCTGGGATGGGTTCCAGGTTGCATAGGTGATACAAGGGATATGATAAGGAGAGAGATAAAATTATCACCGTACACATACTGTATCTTGGGTCGGCAGTATACTTCTGTTGTTATCTCCTTCATTATCCTGGTCTGCCGTTGCTTGATGTTAGTCTGGGTGTCAAGTGCACTGGGGGTTCAGGTTTAGAGCAAATATCTTCTCAGAAGTCCAGTTAGAAGCTAAGGTCCTTTTAAAATAAGAAACAATGGACCAAGTCAATGCCTTGCAGTTCATTGCTCAAGGATTAGTTGATAGAACCAGGGCAGGGCCTTTCCATTTGGGGTGTAAAGAATTTTGTCAGTTGGTATCAATGAACACAGGCATTTGGTTGGTGCATGTGGGGTTGTATCTCATCATTCAAAGGTAGGTTTGCATAATATGAATTGCTTACTAAGTTTGTTCCTTTAGTATCAAAGTTAAGTGTTTACAATAATGCAATAGTGCCTATTTAGTAAGGCATGTTCATATAACCCTTCATTCATCCTCATGGATCTGCCAGGGACAACTTCAAATGGTGATAACTGAGATTTCCAAAAAGTCATGGCGCTATGGCTAAGAAATACCAAAGGAAGGAGTCTGGGCCAAGGCAGAGAGAATCTATCTGTACGTTTTGCCAACTGGGTTTTAATAATATCATTAGTGTATTCTATTAGACTTGATAATTAGGGATGCGAACTTAGTGAAAGTGTAATGGAGGCCAAATTTTGCAAATTTCTTTCATGATTTGCCCTGTGAAGTGGATTCATAGACACTGTATGTCTCTGCAGGGCTACCCATATAGGAATTATCCAGTCCAATGGTAATTTTCCTACTTTTTGAGCTATTGCCCTTCTGCATTGGAGTGCCTCAATTCAAAGAGAAAATATAAAAATCATAACCAAAATATGTTGCTATTCCAAGAAGGTGGTATTTGGGCAAAATCAAGTTGCCAGATTTCAAGTGGGCCAGTTGGGAGTGGAAAGACTCCCTCAAAACTGTGTAGGGGACTTCCTGGGTTATATTTTGGGTAAAGCAAATAGCCAGAATATGTATTTTGTGCTATAGTAAAGGAAGGGCGCCAGAAGTATTGCTTCCCTGAAGCTAGCATTTTATCAGGGTCCCAGTGTCAGTTCATGGATATACTGTAATAAAGGGAGTCATGCCTTAAGGGAAAGTACAGGCTGCTGTTGGGCCCCAAATATATTTGCCTATCTGAGTTAAATTGCCCCCCTTTTGCATCCCGGCATGCTCTTCATTCTCAGTGGCAGTTTTCTGAAATTTACACAGAAGATTGATTAAACTGTCAGGAGGAAAGAAGGCACAAGTCGTTCTGGAGCCTGAGTCTCGCAGGGTGGCCTTTTGAGCAGCAGTCAGCTAGTCAGTTGCCTTTGCCCCAGGAGTTTCTGTCTTTGAGGGTCCCTGCACCTTTGTTACTGCTAATTTTTTAGGTAGTAACACAGCTTGTAACAGAGCTGCTATTTGCTTCCCATTATTTACGGCTGCCCTGTTGAGATTAGGCGTCTTCCACAGCATTCCAAAATGATGAATCCCCTCGAAGGCATGCTATTTGTGCTTTGCCCCTATGCCAATAGGTCACATGCCATGATTTCACCTTGCTGTGCTCAGCTGATATCAGGTAACACACACTCTCAACAATAGAATCTAATGAAGTCACCGTTTAGCAGGTCAGGTATTTTCTTAGTGGTCTGTTAAGGTAAGATCCATTTGTACCTACAATTAGGTCAGCTTTATCAAGGACAGCCTTGTGGAGATTATTTCTAGAGATTATAAAGAAATTAAATTTGATACAATTGTGGGAGAAATCTCTTCTAGAAATAAGGCTGCAGGCTCAGTCTATTATATTAAAGTACTGAAGTTAGGTGAGAACAGGGCAATTTCAGAGGAAGCCAATCTACTGGTGCAAAAAATGGTGCATGCAGTGTGAATTTAAGAACATTTCTGCAGAGTGTGGAGCAGAGGGGAATAAAGATAGTCCCATAACTATCTCTTCTGTTGTCCTGCAGATTGAGGTTATAGCCCTCAGGCAAGCAGGCTAGCAACCAGGTCTAACTGCTGACTGTGATGGCCTAAAGTCTATGGTGATCTCATGCTTATGAACTCAGACTCCCAAGCCTGTGCCTCCTTTTTCATCTACAATCAAGAAGAAAGGTAGTGCATGACTTGGTGCCTGAGTTAGAGTCTCTTTAAGATCCTTTAGGGCATGTTAGTGCTCTGTGGTCTAAACCAAAGATTGAGACAGACTTTGCTATAAGAATATTATACAAAACACAGATCCACAGGGGGAAAGCAGCAGAATTCCCTTACCTGCCTTTGCATGGAGTGGAGAAAGAAAGGATTCCCTTTCTCCTGTCTGGGTCTATTAAAAGCCCCTGTCTGTTATCACATGACCCAAGTATCTCACTGCTTCTGAACAAGGCTGCAGCTTTTTCTTGGCTATCTGATGACCCTCAAATGCCAGTTGGAGAAAATAGTATCACTCAGAGATTTTTCCAGCAGTGACGATAACAGGTAACAGGTCATCTACACATTGTATAGGTTTGGAGTCTTGGGAAAAGGTTAGATCATTTAGGTGTCCTTGATATTTGAGAAAAATAGATAGAAATATTGGCATAGCCTGCAGCCTTGTTGTCCAGGTCTACTGGCATCTTTCCCAGACAAATGGAAACAGTTTTGATTTTCTGGGCAGACAAGAAAACTGACAAAGGTACTGCATCAATCAGTCACTGAGAAGTGGATGCTATTAGCTGGCATAAGGGTGAGCAAAGTAGGAGATTTAGCAACATGGGCAGACAATATAATACATAAAACACCAATGTTTACTGCTCTCAGGTTTTAGACAAAACCTTAATCTTTACAAAGTGGTTTCTTTCCTTCCTTTTTTTTTCAATAGGTAATATTGCTTTTCATGGTTGTTTGTATATTAGACGCATAAGATCTCCCCTATCAAGTATTGTTAGCACACCACACCCACCATCAGGACACCCATACTCCACCCCTGTAATCTATTATGTTCCGTCCCCACATTCCCCCCTCAGCCCCCACCCCCACCCCCATTTTATTTACTGGTAGAATGGGGTTGTTATAGAGCCTGGTGCAGATAATTGTAAATCCTTTATCTAAATAGCAGTGAATTAACGTGGTTTTTTTTTTTTTGCCTTCTATGCCCTCCAGCTTTCGTGGATCCTAAAGTTGGGAAGAAGCTAATTAGTGTCTGTTGTTACTTTCATGGACTCATTGCGGTGGATTCTTTCACTAAGTGCAGAGGCTGTGGCCCAAAGTTCCTGAAGAATGTAATCGAGTAGTAATTCCTCGGTGTTTGAGGCTGCAACAATCGTCTGGATCATAAACTGACACGTGGATTCATTGATTTGGGAGAACTTCAAATTTAAGTACATTTCTCCTTTGGGAGTAAGGGAAGTCTCACACAAGCTGTGTAGGGACACTTTTCACTAAGAGAAAGTCATGGCTGCCTTCCATTTTGTCTAGTTAGAAGTTAATGGGGAGGGTTTTATAGATGTTATAGGAGAATTATTATAGACAGCCTGACCGTTATTTTTTTCTTCATGTTCCGAGGGAAAGAGTCTGGATTTTGTGAGGTTCAGAACTGAAATGTAGCCCCAGTATCAATTAAGACCACTATATTTATGTTTTAAGTTTGAACCTTGATTTCCCCCCAACATGTTACACAGGGAGAAAGAGAGGACTCACTCAGAGCCCCCACTGCTAGCAGTAACTTATGCTCTTGATTGCTCTTAGGGTCTTCCTTGTTCCTTTTGAGATTTATCTTCCTCATCCTGCAATCCTTCTTCTGAGCACCAGGTTTCTTGCAGGGAAAGCAAGCTCTGGAATCTCTAGTAGAACAGTACTCGGGTCTGCTTTTGTGATTAGACTGCTGAGTCTAATTGCTCAGTTGCTTTAATTGGGATCCATAATCTTAGCGGCTTTTTCCTTCTATTTTTTTTTTTATAGTTTCAGACAATTGGTCAGCTAGTGTGACTAATGCATTGGTATGAACTGCTGACCAGCCCAAATTATGTCTTTTAATTAGAGTGACCAATTTTTCATCTAATCCTTCTTTCCAGACTGCATTTAGTGGGGAGCATTTAGATAACCTTGGGAAAATTTTTCAGTCATTCTAGAGTATTATTTGAATATTTTCTTGCATCTTTCAAAAATAATCACTGGGCTTTGTTTGAAATTGTAAATTTTAGCCCAGTTAATAGTCCTAGGCAGTATGAGAGAATCATATCATGAAGACAATTTTCTAATGTCTGACATTCTTCACTATCAGTTGGGAAAGAGCAGGCTAATCCTCTAAAGGATCTTTCCATCCTGTTCATTCCATCTACTGTTCTGCTTTACTCTCAGAAATGAGCATTTGTACTAATTGATCCAAATCTGAATATCCTGCTCATATGCTTAGTAACCATATTAAATTCCTCTGCAAATCCAATGGGGTCCTGTAAAGGAACAGGAATTCTTTAATTGTAGCTTGCAATTCAGGGTATAAGTTGCATTGGTAATAGGTTCCCCTCTTCCTGCAGCTGCTTTCTCCCCTCTAAGTGGCTATGATAGTTCTGGGGTCCTGATTTCCTTCCAAATTTTCTGAGGATAAGGTTGAAGAGAGGGGCACATGTAGAGAAATAGACTCTGGTGCAAGATGCTCTGAAAGTGAGGACATATAGAAGGAGGGAGGGCTAGAGGACAGAGAGCTGCCTCAGTCACTTCCTCTACTTTAGAGACATTCTCTGTTAAAGTCATCTTTTAATGAATAAAATGAAATAACAAAATGTTTCCACTCTGATGCCTCCAAGGACCAAGCAAGGATGATTGGTTGAATTTTGAACTGGCTCTTTTTAAATGTGTGCACAAAAATATTAATTTAGGTATGTCAAACATACCCCACTTGACCATCCTAATGTGAGACCACTCTTTGTAAAATCTTCCCACTTAGAAATTTACAAGTGTGAGCTCCAAACGTGTTTTACATGAAGTTTGACGGAGTGCTTTCAGTGGGTTAATTGTCTGGTGTTCCGTTCATTTTGGATTTAAATGTCTTATTTTCCATTATACAATGTTGTTTCCTGCAAGATAAAAACCAGATTCTGGAGTGTGGAGCATCAGGTAGGCTGTGTTGAGCTGCTGGACAACTGAAGCTCTATCATTTGTCTCAGAGTCTCCCATTGCTGCCTAGAGCAGCCACAGGGGCTCTGGGTGCTGGGGATTGACTAAATCTCCTTTGAATGACCCTGAGTGACTTCTTTGTGAGACCACTTCTCACCTAGCGTTTAGCCCAAAGCACCTCACTTCATCGATAAGTCACATACGGTATCAATTCATGCTGAGTATCAATCTTCAGGGTTGAGTTTAAGCCTAGCCTTCCTTTCAAAGAAAGGGGTTGTCTTACCAAAATATCTGATAGTTTTACAAAAGGGAAAATCCTAGGTTTTGCTACCCCTCAGTTTTCCCTAACTCCCTCAATCTCCCATCTAAAGAAAAGCCCTCTCTTGGTTTCTTTCATCTGAAAGAATTTACCAGGATTCTGTTCCCCTTGCTCATTTTTGGGTGAAAAAAATCAGGATAAAGAAGAATAGAAAAAAGAGTTTTTGCCCCTCACATTGTGCAGGGCACAGATAATTTGTTCCCTCATACACTGAGGTAAGGAAAACACCTTAGTTCCGGCCTGCACTGGGAAACTGAAAGGAACCCAATTTCCCCACTCACTGATGATGTGAAAACCAGAAGAAAACCAGAAGAGATCTGATTTTTCCTACAAACTAGCAAAGTCAAAAGAAAAAAAAGGGGGTGAGGGAGGGAAGTGACAGAAAGAAGAACCACTTTGAAAAAAGGAAAGTAGCTGGGCAGACTTCGAACAAAGGTGGGGAGGCTCAAACCAGGGACACACTCACCTTGCCATCTGAGCTTCTGAGGAATCCAAATAGCTCAGAAAGAGCTTTTTTTTTTTTTTTTTTTTGGTACTGGGATCTGAATTTCTGCCCTGCCCCAGTCAACCACGTGATCTGTGGCTTTGGTGCCTTCATTAGGTCACCACAACTGTCACTTAAAAATAATAGCCACTGCTGTAAGGAGAAAATAAATTTTCAGAGTCAAGGATGAAAGCTCGCCTAAAGAAACAGACTGAGACAGAGAAAGTTGTGAGGGCTGTTCCCGGTCTCTGAAAGTTAGGTTCCAGTTTAGTATTGTTGCAACAAATGGCCTATTCCCAATTAAAAAAGCATTACCTTAACAAAGTGTTTGTTCCAGAAGTGGGTATAGAGTAGTTTTCTGACATCAGTGTGTGAAGGGAATATGTTGTTTATGTTCAGGGGATCATTATCTTTCTGAACAGATGCAATCTAAGTGAGAAATGCAAGGAGCAAGAGCTAGAATTTTATCTTTGAAAGTGTGTGTGAGTGTGTGTGTGTGTGTGTGTGTGTGTGTGTGTGTGTGTGTCTGTGGGGGGGGCGTGTTTCTTCTGGGGGTAGTAGCAGCATGGGGCTTGGAATAATGATGGGCAAAAAACTGCAGGGTGCTTCAGAGTAGTATCATTTTACAGCGATATTTTATGGCTGACTCAAAACCTCTGCAGATTCTTCTCTTTGTGTCTAGAAGTTGTTGCTTTCCTTTCTCACTCCTTAGCTTCTAATCTAGTGCTATTTTACCTTGGATGGGGTAAGTCTCATGCTGAGATATCACTCTTCATTTCAGGCAGGGTTGAGAGAAATGGCACTGTTTTTCCGCTCCCAGCTCATTCACAGAGTAAGGGCTCTGCTCCAGGTACTACAAGCTGAAAATACTGGAATCTGATCATCTCCAGTATAGCCAGAGAGGAGGAGCCAAGCCAGTGCTGCAAGCCAAAGAAACAAAAGGCGACCATCCCATCAACACTGATTAAAGAGCACTCCGGAGAAGAAGGCTTCTTCTGTCCCCATCTCCAGCTTTGTTGTGGTGGTTCTGAGTTTCTTTCCAGAGGAGGAATAGGCTATAAAAATGTAACAAGCAGCTCTGACTGAAGGGAATAATGTTGGATTAGAACATAGAAAATTTTGTGCCTAACAGTATTGTCAAAAACAATAGCGACAATGGAGATTTTGATGAGGAGCCATTGAGCGTGGGCTCATAGACATATGATATTGATGCACCAGAGAAGGTTCTTAAACTGCATGGCCCAAAGGGCTTAAGTACAACTTTGGGCCTCCCTGGTGGTGCAACGGGTTAAGTCTCAGCCTATGAAGCTATTCACAACCACTGCAGCATGAGTTCGATCCCCGCCCAGGAAGCTTCCCACATGGCACAGCAGACCTCTCCTGTCTTGCCCATTGCCCACTGCTCCCCTCAGCAGTGTATTTCAGTAGGTCTGCCTGTTCTGCTCCCCACTCTGTCTCTGGTGAATCCTTTCACTGCCCCCCCCAAGTCTGGCCTACACCCCAGTCTTGTGTGCATAAATAAATAAATATTCTTTTTAAAAAATGCTAGACTGGAAGAATGTGCACATGTCCAAGGCTGTACACTCTTGAGAACTTGAGAGAACACCTCCAATTTACTAGCCCCTAACTATACATGGGGAGATATTGTAAATTCCCGCCAAATATTAAGACAATTTTTAAACCACATGTAGAAAATATGTGTGAAAATAAGATGAGACTGTACTGGATAAGGGGGTTTAAACACAAACTTGATAAAAGAAAAAAAATCAAGGGAAAAATTTGAGTGGGGACATCAGAAGTTCCCCACTGTGAAAATAGACAAACAGAATTAGCAAGGCAAATCCCTAAGCAGATAAGCAATCAAATCAAAAGGGAAAAATGTCAGAAATGAGAGGTAGAATAATATCTAGAATTGTTATAATACATTATCTAATATGTCCTTGTCTCACAAAAAATGTGCCCTACACACAGAGAAAAATAGCAGTCAATAGAAATTTCCTTTGGCTGGGGAGGGAGGGAAGGGAGGTTATTTTGGAATTAACAGACAAAGACTCCAGAGCAATTATTTTAAATATGTTCTAAAAAGTAAAGAATATCATATTTTAAAAATCAGAGGATGTTATAATGATATTGGTTCAGCAAGGAGAGAATATTATAAAGAGAGAGAATTTTTAAGCAGAGTTGAAAAGTACAAAAATCAAATGAAAAATTCATTTGAGGGACTAAGCATTAAATTTGAGCTGGAAAAAAAGAGAATCATCAAAACTGAAGAAAGATCATTAAAGATTACACAATCTGAAGAATAAAGTAGGAGGGAATGAAGAAAACTAGACAGTCTTACAAAATGTAAGTTTTGTAATGTAATGTTTTCTTTTTGAAAAAGAAAAGCTATGAGGGGCTGCTAGGGCAGGATAGTTGAGAGTGTGAAACACAAGGATATTTTTTTAGAACACAAAATGCTTCCATATATTATATTGATGGATAGATGATACTCTGTATTCGCCAAACCCTGTAGAACTTCATAGCACAAAGAGTGAACCTTAATGTAGTCATGAAAAAAATTTAAATATCAGTTACAAAATTAGGGTATTTCAGGATGGATGAATGTGGGGGAAAAATTCCAACTGAAGCAAAACAAAGGGAATTGAAAAAAAATTATAGACAATACAACAAGAATAGTTGGGTACTTTAATAATCCGCTTGCAAAAAATAATAGAACAGCAAGGCAGAGAGAAAGGAGAGAGAGAAAGGAGACTGCAGAAGGAAGCAGGATGGAGAGCCAGAAGAGGCCCAAGGAGCAGAGAGGCATGTAAAGAAGCTGCACTGGCCTGGACTGATTGAAGCAGATGTGGGTGAGAGACCCGTGGGGAGGTTGACAATGGCAACGTTGACCTGGGTTTTGACTTTGCTCTTTTCCCCCCAGACTTGTCTGACTGTTTCTGACCCTTTTGTATGGGTCCCTGCCAGAAGGTGTTTTAGACTCGTGGCAGGCTTTAGGGCCTTGCTTTGGGCCAATCCCATTTGAGTGGACTTTTACCCCATAGGTGATAGGTAACATTGGGTGCTTGATTTAAAACTATGTTCTCTGTCTTTTCTAATTCTATTAAAGTTTCTCTTTTTTTGCTAAAGATTTATATACGTATATGTATATACGGGACATAGAGTGAAATCCACAAGGCCTACATCACCCGAAATACATATGAGCATGTATTAAACCAGAGGACCCCAGAAATGGTGGCTGAGAAGTGTGCTTCATTGTTCTAAGCTCAGAATCTTGGCATTTCTCTAGGGCCCATCCCCGCCAAGGCTGGAGGTTGTCAGCAGTCTTTCCAGCTGAGCGGGGCTGCCCCAGGACATGGCTTGGCTCTTAAGGAGCAATTCCCATGAGCTTTTGCTGTGCCAGGTTACTTATGCAGATATTTTCAGTCACTTGATTTTTTTTTTTTTTTCTGCCTCTAGCAAGTGGTTTTTGAGATATTCCATTAATAAAAAGCAGGTTGGGCGTTGGGAAGAAAGGAGACAGGAGGAAAAATCAGTTGACCTAGTTAAACAATTGTATGGATTGTTGTATTCTAATGATTTCTGTTTGTAGTGTATTAGCTAAAAGCACATATTTTTGAAAAATCGGGGATGCCAATTTTTCTAAGAAAACAGAAAATGGTAATGATGAATGCCTATTAAAAAAACTTTCAGGAACATTGATTGTGAAACATTCTACATATAGTTTTCTCCCTCCCTTCCCACCCCTTTCCTTCTTATCATCCATTATTAAGTGATAAGAAATGTGTTATACGCGAGAAGAAACATTACAAACGAAAGGTCCTGCCCTCGGCCGCCTGCCACCTGGCTGCTTCCATGGAGGTATCTACAGCATTCAAGCCAAGTGTGTCCAAAACAGAATACTTGATCTTTTTTTCTTTTTTTTTTTTTTTTTTGTTCAAGCTGGGGTACAGGCCAGAGGCGGGGGGCGGCGAGAGGGTTCACCAGAGACAGAGTGGGGAGCAGAACAGGCAGATCAGAAATACACTGCTGAGGGGAGCAGCGGGCGAGGTAGGAGAGGTCTGCCGCACCATGTGGGACTCTCCCCGGCTGGGCGTCGAACCCGCATCGCGCGCTGCCGCCAGCTCCACAGCGCAGTGCTCAACCGCTGCGCCACCAGGGAGACCCCTTGATCTTTCTTGTATGTATTTTTTTCTCTAATTTTATTCATCCTCGAAAGGCAGTCTAGTGGGAGACAGACATGATAACACATCAAGTACAACTATAGAAGGTTTACAGGAGTGGATCAGAAACACTGCAGAAAGTGGTTATTCTATTTTGCCACTGAGGGAACTCAATATAGAGGAGTTGTCACTTGAGTTTTCTGTTAAAGAAAAAGTAGCAACTGAATTCAGCATTTATCAGACTTTATTTTAATTATGCACACACACACACACAAACACACATGAATCAGTAAAGAGATAGATTTCTCCAGAATCCTAAAATAACATGTTTAGGCAGAGTTGAGACATTCTTTGCTAAAACCTGGGACTGAATGTTTTGCAAGGGCGCTGAATATGTTGAACTTGGTCTTTGTGTTCAGATCTTTAGGACCCAGTTCAGTTCAGTTTTGCACAGTTTCAATTTCTGTGTGTTTTTTCTTGTTTTGTTTTTCTGAGAATTTTTAGATAAACAAAGATTTGGTGCAGATTGGGGCTATCACTTGCAAAATTGTCAATAATCTCTGTAGTGGCTAACTCTTCACGTTATGTATTTTTACTACTTCTCCTATTGCCAGATAGCTTTCTCCGGCACCTGATTGGAGAACTATTACCTCTGAACTATTACCTCTACCAGAGACAGAGTGGGGAGCAAAACTCTGAACTATTACCTCTCCATTTGAAAGATGTAATTTAAGGTGAGCACGTAGCCAATGTGATAAGTGTTGTGACCTGTTACAAAATCCACAGAAGAGTTACACAGAGTCCTTCTTTATTAGCTGATGGTCAGAACAAATAACTCTTCTGTGCCTATGACAGCACTATTGGAGATGTCTCCCTAAGTTCTAAAATGTTGTCAAAGGAGAGGAATTGCTGGAGAACTCTAGAGCAGGTGTGGACAGAAAATTTCCAGTTCAGAGTCAGATGCAACTCTTAACTTTATGAAAAGAAATTCGTGTAGTTTCCTTAAGACATAGAGAGCACCCCACTTCAAAATACAAAAATAATAACAATAGCAATAACATTTATTTAGTGTGCACTATTCAATGGGCACTATATTGTGAGTTTCCCATTAGGTAAGTACTCTTTTCATCCCTGGTTAACAGGTGAAGAAACAGAAGGGTAGAAGTTATCAGACTTGTTCAGCTAGTTAAGTGGCAGAAATAGCTCTCCCATCCAGTATTGCTGTATACTATTACTATTTCAAATATCGCTAGAATTTTAAGCACGCAAACAAAAAAATAGAATGTTTTCATCCAAAAAGGAACCAAAGAGTCAAGCCATGAAATAGGAAAGGCCAAAGCAATCCTGTACAGGCCCTTGAGTGTGAGCAAAAATTCCTGCTAGGTCACAGAAGAAAGGTCCAGAGAAATCTGCATATAGCCTGTTTGGTGTCCATCCAGACCCACAGAGGAAAATCACTCTGTCAACAGCTGGAATATTTTCAAGGAGAAAGATCTAATGCCCAGCCTGATCTAAAGGTCAGCCTCAGCACGCTCTATCATCATTTGTTCCTGTGTCTAGAACTATTCTAAAAATACAGAAGTTGGGGGGCTCCCTGGTAATGCAAGGGTTAAAGTCTCAGCTATCAAGCTATCAGCAGCCACTGCAGCACAAGTTCCATCCCTGGCCAGGGAGCTGACCCACATGGCGCGGCAGACCTCTCCTGCCTTGCCCATCACTCCCCTCAGCAGTGTATTTCAGTGGATCCTCTTGTTTTGCTCCCCACTCTGTCTCTGGTGAACCCTCTCACCCCCTACATCTCTGGCCTACACCCCAGCTCTTGTATGCATACGTAAATAAGTCTTTAAAAAAAAATCCAGAAGTTTATTTTCAAATACTTCTGGTTTAACTCTTGCCTCAAGAAAGCCAATTCTGGAGGAACTGAAGACTTCCGTTATGAGAAGAAATTACTGCCGCCCCTCACTGAATCCCGCAGGGCCAGTATTCAAATTAATCCAATTTATATGTACTGTCCCCACATCTCACTTTGGTCTCCACAGCCTTCCCATAATACTATTATTTATTATACTACCATCCTTGCAAGAACCCATTATTTAGAATTAGCAATTGTTTGTCATTATCATTGTTGTATTGCAAAATTGAGGAAAATATGTAAATATTGAAAACTGCTGAATTTTAGCAACCCAAAACTGCTTATGCCCATGACTATACTATTCATGGACACACACACACACACACACACACACACACACACACACACACACACTTCTTTTCTCACTGAAAATCGCTCTTATTCATAGTTTTAGGTCAATTTTGGAAATTTTCTATTTAATGTTCTGTCCCGCTCCTGTGAAAGAACCCAGAATTCTTTATATTTTCAGAATTTTCAACAGCCTCCTCCCAGTTTCTCCTGAAAGTTTTACTCCTGTGAGAAGTCTTAATTTTCCAAAGGAAGTGGAATTTTGGGGAATGTCTGGAAGGCATGGAATCTAAATGCTCGCCTGACAGTCTCCAAAGATAATTGCTACAGTAGACATCTGTTCATCTGGCACTTCAGTGTTGCCCATTCATGCTTTTCTCCTTAGCTTAGATTCCTTCCAGAAAGTCAACAATCTCCTTACATTTCTAATTAATAATCCTCTAATAAAAATGTATGTGTCATACTTGTCTCTTTCAGTACTTTATTAAAATGCCAAATTTGGGTCTCCCCGGTGGCGCAACGGTTGAGCGCTGCGCTGTGGAGCTGTCGGCAGCGGCGACGCGAGTTCGACGCCCGGCCGGGGAGAATCCCACATGGTGGGGCAGACCTCTCCTGCCTCGCCCGCTGCTCCCCTCATCAGTGTACTTCTGATCTGCCTGTTCTGTTCCCTACTCTGTCTCTGGTGAACCCTCTCGCCGCCCCACGTCTCTGGCCTGTACCCCAGCTTGTATGTAAAAAAAAAAAAAAGTAAAATGCCAAATTTATTACTCACATTTATTTTTGTCTTACCCCCACTACTATCATGTCCTAGCACAACATTCCATACATACTTCAAGCCAAGCAAAGGGTGGCGTTTCATCTCTAAAGACTAAACACACACTTTGGGCAATGCATTCTTGGCAATGGAACCTGGACAACATTTATCAGACATGGTAGGGAAATCTCTTACTCTGTGTTATAAAAAGGTCAGCCAGATATCAACTGTGGCAGAAATGAAATAAGATGGAAAATTTTAACAAACTATTTATATTATTTTCTTCAAAAGAGTTCCTCCCTTGTCAGAGACATTGAATAGCCTCTGACCAGTCATCTGGAAACAATTCTTCATGTAATTGATGAATTGGGCCCCCATTTTGGGAAGAGAACCACCTTTTCCTACATTTGCTAGCATATTTGCTTTTAGGTTCTTTTGGTGTCTAGGAGCTTTTTTCCTATTTCTTAAGGATTCTTGACCTTTTGATCTTGGTGTTGACCTTTCAATCTTGATCTTGGTGCTTAGTCTTTTCCATGTTGCTTTCATTTTTGGATGGAGTATCTCATAGAGATTTCTTCACTGGCACCTCCGCTCCAGCTCCTCCTCCTCATCGCCATTGTCATCTCATCATCTTCATCACCAGCAGGTTTTACCTTTTATTCTGTGGAATCTGGCTACCACTTCCAGGGACAGAACACTTTCCAGAAAACCTTAGAAGTTTCACGTCCTCTTCCTCTCCATCTTTGGACTCTGCATCTTCTTCCATAGCTAAGTGCTGCCCACTGATATACATGGCCCGTGGACCACACTTCAACCATAAGACCCCAGGTGATATTAGTTCAAAGGCTCGAAGGGAAATTGTTGATTATACAGATGTTTTCAAAGTTGCCAGTGTTTCTTTAACTGGATGACCCTCTTCATTCCTTTGCTCTATTTCAACAATGTGTGGTTCATCCTTTGCACCAGTCCCCAAACTGTTCATAAAGATAATGGGTGCTCATTTTAAGCACTACCCACTTTAAAGTTATGATCTTTGTTGGCCTTTAATTCACAAATGAAAAAGAGAGTTCTGGGGCCACAAGGGCTCATCCCCATGTCCACTGAATCTCCCTTGGGGTAGTAGCACACACTTAGGTGGGAGAGAGGGCAGAAGGAGATAAATGACTACAGTTCCCAAGAACAGCTGCACAGAACAGAGTCACACCAGGAGCATCATACTTTTCAAGTAGTAGCCCCTTTCAAGAGTCATCTGAACATATTTTTGGTCTTTTTATTTGAAAACAGATTTAAACTGATTTTTTTTCTTTGTAAAACGATGTGTTCCTACTTTAAGACAGAATATTATAGGTACATATATGAAATGTATTAGAGGAGCATACTATCTAAAGTATTACCTGCCATTTATCTGTCATAGAGGTTTAGATTTTTTTTTTTTAATAAAGAGAAAGGAGAAAACCATACCTGTGTTTTGAAAAGACCACTCCTTGGAGGAAAAAAAAAAATCAAATCATCCGCTTTATATTCCCTAATTTCCATTACAACAGTAATAATATTTGTTCCATTTCAAATTCAATGCAACCCATTTCTCTGATACCCTCCAAAGACACTAGTCTTCCCAGAGGTGAGGGTTATAACAGGATGGAACTCTCCAAAACAGAAAGGAGCAGCAAACCAAATCTATATGTGTGACGAGGGTTACTGTGGATATTTGTTATATCCTTCCCATGACTTTATCTTTAAATATCTTGGCTTTTATACTTAATTATTGGGCTCTAGACCATACTTCCTGAATAATGGTAGCTGAGAATTAGGCTCAAGCATCTGTATTTTTAATAAGCAATACAATAAGGAGAAAATTGTTTGGTGATTTTAATGCCTGGGTGTTTATCGGCAATTTTAATACATAAATTACATCTTGCATACCCTCCAAAACACCATAGAATACTATAAAGAAAACCCAATTCTTGCAATATAAACAGAGTTCTAATCTCTGTTTACTTGAGAAAACAGACAAATAATTTTGCACTTTGTAGAATTTCCCATATGGAGTTAATTTATAGCATAGGTTCCAAACTAGTTTACTGAGAAGCTTCATTTGATTCTTGTTTTTAAAGTCTTCCTGTGTCCAACCTTTGACCCCTGCTATGCTGTCTTCAGAAGGGCCTTATGGAAACTCCTTCCGAATATGGTGTGTAATTATCTGTATTCATTCTTGTCCTGAATGTTATTTTTCTTCTGAAAGACCATTAAGAACTATCAGATAAGGAAGATTTAGAACTTAGATTTCAAAAGAGGTCAGATTTATACTTTCTCTGTATATCTAATTTGATTAATTAATATCTTTTCATTTCCCCAAAGAATCTCATTAAAAATTTCATCCCAGTTGACATATCTAGACATCACTACACACAAGCCCATGTCCCAACAGGAAACACAACATAAGTGGGTGGCTGGAAGGCCTTGGATATAATCTAGCTGTTCAGCTCATTCGGTCTGCAGCAAATACTTGTTGAACACTGACAATAAGAGAAAAGCAGTGCTAAGTGAGTAACCATCAAGTCACAAACATTTGACAATTTATTTGCTGATACTTTGGTCATAAGAGCGCCTACCCAGAGGCTCATTTCCTTTGAGGTGCAAGAGTCAGCAAGGACTTCCTTTAAGTTGTTACCTCAATTTTTTTGTGGGTTTAGTAAGACCAAGAGAGAGAGAGAATGGCTTCTAGGCAGGAAGGACAGAAATGCAAATGCTTCAGGGCACTTGATGTCTTGGCCAGTTAACAGAACAGAAAGGTAGACAATGCAGCAAGACAATAGATAGGGAGAAGAGTGACAGAACACAGGGTGATAAGACACACAAGGACCAGTAAAACAGGGGAAGTTAGAAGGAGCTTGAGGCAGGAGAATGGATTAGATCTCTTATTTCACAAATTGCTTATTTCCCCACTGTGAGTTTAGAGGAGAGCATGTCAGGATATGGGAAGACAGTTTGGAATATGAAGATAGGAAGGGTGTAGAGCCAGCAAGGCATGGTGGCTTTTTCAGGCTTTTAATGACCTTTTATAGTGAGGCAACCAGGTTCAGGGAAGGTGGGGGAGTGGGTGTGGGGAGGGGGGAAAGCTGAGGCTGTCAGTTCTCCGGGCAAACATTGTCAGCAGGCGAAGTAGGACGTCCTCCACTTACAGAACCAAAAAAGTAGCAAATGACGCTTACACACAGTAGTAAAAAAAACACCCAGAATAACAGATTGAAAAGTAGGGATGGCCAGCAAACCACCCATGGATGCGTAGAGAAGCAAAAGCATTTGCCACATGCCAGGTTTCACGACATTATTTATGCTTATAAAACTGGAGGTAATATTCAAAGGGAAAAGGCTATTCAAACTCGAAGTTGGAAGAAAACTGAATGAACTTATGTCCAGTAGAAAATCGCGAAAAGTGATGGTCAAGGCCACGTATGGGCCAAAAACGCACCCACAAAAGAAAACTGCACACTAGAAAAGCAAAAATAAAATAGCTGAGAGTGGAGACATAATGATCATGTCATGTGTCTTGCAGAGCAAATGTGCTTAAGGTGACCAACGCAAGTTATCTCGGGCTGATCTCCCAACGGGTGTCCTGTCCAACAACGTTGGGCACCAGAACTGTTACAGGGCAACCCCGATATAAATGGGGTGCCTGCCTGGGTTCTCACCCGTGTGCTTCAGTGGTACTTAAAAGGCTCAACTGCACACATACACAATAAAATTAATAAAAGGGTTTATTTACAAAAAGGGAAAGAAAAATATAAAGAATAAATTGGTGAATGTGTACTACCAGTTCCGCTGAGCTAGAATCTTATTGCCCACTCAGGAAAAACTGGCAAATCCACACCACAAACAATAGTCCCCATCCAACCTCCCGGGTCTGGTTTTTAAGTCACCAAACCCCCTCCTTAACTCCTCCCTCAGTCCTCAATAACCTTTCTTCAGTGATGATGGCATTCTGGCATTCGTAGTCCTAGGTGTCTTGGATCTCTCTGGCTTGAGGTGGGGGTGGGGTCCTGGGGCACTCACCTTTCCTGAGGACCACCCTTTTACATTCTCTCATGGTCTCCCTGCTGCACCCTGCCGCACCCTGCCGCATGGTCCTCTTCTGCCAAGCCGTTTTCTGCTGCTGCTTTTGCTGCTGCTTCTGTGATGCTGCCCTTATAGCCTCAGTCTCTGGGCCCAGGTGCATCCACTCATGCATGCCCACACCCTACTTTAAGTGCCACCATCAGGCTTGTGAGCAGGACTGCGGGGCTCTATCATTAACGCCAATGGCAATAGGGTGAAAAATCCTGATCATTCTTTCATTTACCCTACAAAGGGTACATTGTCTCAATGTACCCTTAAAATGTGATGTGTAAATATGTATTGTGGATGTGTATATATGTGTGTGCATGTTTATATATCACAAAACATATAATATTAATTGTATTTGCATGCAAGTATTTGTAAATTCTTTTTAGTCACTTCCCTAAAAGGGACTTCTTAACATTGGTCTATCCTCAGCAGGTAGACATTGAGCAGAGGCAGCTGCAAAAACTATCTTCAAATATCACTATTACGCCATCGCCACAAAGCTTGTTCTTTGTCATAGGAATGCTAGAAAGAGTATGTCGTCGGTGAAAAGAGTGACATTCAAAACTTACAAATTCACTCTGGTCAATTACATGACCATTTTGACCTCTTCTACCTTTGCATAGTGTCTGAGACTCTGCCGAGCTCAGCAAGTGCCCTCACTTTAGAAGTGGAAACCTGGTAACTAGCCACCGCGTTGTATCCCACTAATTAACAGTGGATTCTGCTCCAATATTCTGTGAGAACATTGGCACCTCTAGTCAAGTGAAGCTTTCATGCTAGGTGCTTCTCAAAATGCCTAAAGGATATATAAGTGGAATAGATTGAGAGTTTTTGTGCTTACTTGCAAACAAATGTTTGTATAAGTGCCAGAATCTGGTTGGGGACTTGCTTTAACTGTAACATCCCATCTGGTAACAAATATGTGGAGAACACTTACAGCACTCACCCATCTCTAAACATCTTAAACAAGCATTATTCACAACGAAACCTTGAAAGAGGGGTTGACTAAATCTGTTCAGGTCAAAGCTAGTAATAATTGTGAGGCCCAAAGCGGCTTGCTTGCCCCTCCCAAGTGCAGCGTAGCTGGGAGTCTATACTTTCTTCCTTGAAATAAACTTTTCTTTACTCTCTTAAATAAAGTTAGTTTCTCTCTGCTTACTTATCTTAAAGTATGTCTGCGAACCTGTGGTGGCTCAAGGGTTAAATTGACAGCGTACACCGGCTTCAATTGGATTAAGAATATTTAGGTGGAGATAGAAAAAACAAATGGATTCCAAGGAGTGGATTGCTGTGGCTGAGATTGATGACTGAGATTCCAGCATGAGAAACTTGGTTCATAGTGGGACCACCAGAGACAAGAAGCACTGGTGACAGAGTTTAGGAGAAAGTTATAAATTCCGTTCTCGACAGTGGGTTTGGTATTACAGCGGCAGGAAGACTCAGGGAGTGGGTTTGCTATGGAGCTGCGCAGAAGGGTCTAAAGGGAAGGAGGAGTCCTGGAGCCCTCGGTGACTTTTTAAGCTTTAATGGTCTCTTTTAGAGAGGCAACCAGGTATAGGGCAGGCAACAGGGCTGGGGGTGGGGGAGGCTGGCAGGCCTCCCAGCCCCAGGCAAATGTTCACTCTCTTGGGCTCTCAATCGTTCTCTCCTGGCTCCTCCGCTACACCCTGAACGGTCCGCTCTCTGCTCTGCTTCTCCTGCTGCTGCTTCTGCGCGTCTGTTGTTGCTGCTTATAAGCCCAGTCTCTGGCCCAGGTGTGCCCAGTCACACAGGCCCATACCCTACTTCAGGTGCCCGCCATTAGGGATGCAGAGGTCTGCCATTGATGGGAGGGCGGAAAAACCTGATGACTCTTTCGTTTACCCTACAGATGTATTTGTGGATTTGCTAAATGGAGATATTGCATTTGTAACTAAGAGAAGATCTGTGCTTGAAGATACACCCGTGGGAGCCTTTGGAAAATAGGTGTAATTGAAGCCTTTTGAGGACTTGAGGTTGCAGGTAGATAAAAAGTTTAAAAGGGGAGAAGACCATGAAGAACTCCAGGATGTAAATTGTGAGTACCGGAGCACATGAATCAAAAATTTTTATGTTGTGACTCTAGCAAATATGTGGGATTTTGCATAATTTTAGAACTGATAGCAAAAATACTTTTTTTAGGGAAGACTCATCTTTATTTGGAAAAATACCTTGATGAGCCAACTGAGGTACAGAGGCCTGAAGTATGCTTTAATGGCACACTTCAGCAGTGAAATAGAACACAGAACCACCACGCAGGAGAGAAATGTAATTTATGATGCTTTTTAAAACATCGCACACAGGAAGTAGCCCGATAGGGGACCAGGCTGGTGGGTTTTTGGAAGTTTACAATGCAAGGACACAAAGGAAAGTATTCTACTGTTGGATTTAGAGCTAATTTGCCATACTGTATTGTAAACCCTTCTTCCACTTTCACCTGCCAAATATTCAATAAACCTAGAGAATTTACACATGCTCACCATGAGTCTTTTTTTTTTTTTTTTAGAAACCAAAGAAGATATTGAGTTTCATTTTAGGGTCAAAGAAATAAGAGATTAAGACAGCATGTGAGTTCATGAAAGGTAGCTTCTGAAAACATCCCTCCAGGAATTTGCAGAGACATGGCTTTGAAATCTAATAGGCTGTGGAATTAAATGGTTTATTTTTCCATAGATTTTGAGAAATAATCCTTCTGTCATCTCATGGCTGGGTTATATATTTAAAATAATTTTTTGTATTATTTTAAAAAGACTTTTGAATAAGATAATAAGTCATAGTTCAGCAATACAAAGGGCACTTAACATCTCCCGCCACATTTATATTTTATTTAGAGATAACCATTATCTTTTGTTTCTTATTTATCTTTCTAAAGATGTTCCATTTACATAAAGTGAATACACATATATTCTTTAAATATGTTCTTAGAAATTTTAGCATGCTATATAAACTCTTCTACATCTTGCCCTTCTCTCTTAATAGACCCTAGAGATCTTTCTCTATCATCATAGAAATGCTGCCTTTTAAATGCCCATATCACTTTTCTATATATTGATATGTTACAGGGCAGGGTAAGGGGCACCCTAAAACCCCCAAACCAAGAATAAAGTTTCCAAATCAGACACCCAAAGTTACCTATCCCCTACTGGTAAATGCCCAGCCAAACAGGGTTGGCCCAAAGCAGGGCCCCTGAGGCCCACAAGCCTGCCACAAGTCTGAAGTATGTTCCGGAGGTGCAGTGCCAGTAAGGCACAGTGCAGGCTCCCTGAGATTCCGGCAGATGGGTTAAGGAGGAGTCCTGGAGCCCTTGGGGGATTTTTAGGCTTTTAATGATCTTTTTGCCCTTAACCAACCAGATACAGGGCAGGTATGGCTGTTGGGGGGTTGGGGGGAGGCTTGCAGGCCCCAGCAAATCTTCACTCTTTTGGGCTACCTGGCACTGTCTCGTTGTCTCTCTGCTACACCCCAAACGGTCCTCTGCCGCCTCGCTCTGTTCTCTGCTCCTTCTTCTACTTCCACTTCTACTTTTCCACTGCCCTTACACAGTGTCTCTCCAGGCCCAGGTGTGCCCACTCACACACGCCCATACCCTGCTTCAGGTGCTGCCATCAAGCATGCATGCAGGACCGCAGGGGTCTATCATTAAATCTAATGCAGTATGGAGGAAAATCCACACCATTTTTTCACTTACCCTACAGATGGGCACCCATAGAAAAAGGTCAGAAACAGCCAGACAAGTCTGGGAGGGAGAGAGCAAAATCAAACTCAAGAAAAACACTGACATTGCTAACCTCCCCGCGGTCTCTCACCCACATCTGTTTCAACAAGTACAGGACCAAAAAAGCAAGTTCAGCTTCTTCACATGTCTCTGCTCCCTGTGCCTCCCCCAGGTCTGCTTCTGGCGCCCTTCCTCCTTCCTTCCTCTCCAGCTTCCTCTCTAGCTTCATCTCTTCCCTGCTCAGCTCCACCCTTCCTTGTGTTTAGGCAGGGAACCTGGGACGTCCCCTTTTCCTGGGGGCCACCCTGTTACAGATAGATCACAATTTATTTAAGGACTCCCCTATTGGTGGTCATTTCTTTTATCCAAAGTAAGTAAGTTTTTTTCCAGATACCAGATAAGTGCAGAAAAGCAGATACTCCTCATTAAAAAAGAGAAAAAACAATCTCTCCTAAGACAGCTTATTTCTGTATGTGTTCTAAGCTAAATATTCATTTAAAAATTATTTCTAGTATTATGGTCTAGTATATGTGTTTAGGACTATAACAAAGAGTACTCATTTTAAAAATCAAACTGAATTTAAAATCTTAAGTTTTATAGCAAAAACTTCAAAATATTTCTACCACAAATCCTATCACACAGTGTGATATGAAATGAGTATTTACAGTAAGTACTGGAATATCAGGAGCCATAAGAAAGCGTTCTGGGTGAGCCAAATTAAACATCTTGGGTAATCATATATAGAAGGCACAGATAATCTTCAGAGTAAGGCAAGCAACAGATCCTTCCTTATCCCAGAAAAATAGCCATTCTGAAAGTTAAGTTTCCAGATCCAGCTGCTGGTAAAAGTAATTAGGTTTAACATGGACACAGAGGGCCTTGGAGAATGACATTCATTCTCTCCCGCTGCTGTTCATATTAAAAATATTCTCATTTTAAAATATCAATAGACATTTATTTTCAGATACGAATAGTCCTATAATTGCTACCTGAGTACACAAAATGAAGACAGGCACTAAAAGAACAGACTGTAGAAGTCTTGGATCGTGTGATGCAGTTCTCTTTCTGCAACAGGTGAACTCCTGGGACAAAACAGTTATTTTCTCATTGGCCCCCACTGCTCTGCGTGAGAACAGAGACCCAGATCATGGCCTGCTCTGGCCTTGATCCTGGGAATTAGTCCAATTCTGTCCCCTCCAAAATTGCTTTTGGCGTGAAAGGTAATTTCTCCTAGGTCTTGTGTGATTGCTGGAGATTTGTGGACTCATTTCCATGAATGCTTTCTTGAGATGCTCACTCCACTTTTTGAGAGAAAGCTTGAACCAAAGAAGGGTGTTGGACATTTGATCAGACCAAATTCTCTTGTCACTAAGGATGGCAAAAATAAGTTTTCTAAAGACCATTTTGCTACTGACAAAAATGTGGGATTAATGCCATCTTTCTTCTTTCCTTCGTAACTAGGTTTTTCTTTTTGTGTCTTAGTAAGGTATGAATGATGTCCAAAACTCCTACATATTTAATGCATACAACCTGATGAGTCTGGGCAGATGCTTCCACCATGGAACCATCCCCACAATCATGGTAACAAGCAGGGGATCTATTGATTGTCTCCTATTTTAAGCTGCTCCACCTTCTCCCCTTGCCTAGTTTGGGGTCCTATCACTTCTCACCTGGATGGCTCCACCCTATCTGTCTGCCTCCTCCCACCAAGCACTCAGGCCTTAGTATGTGTCAAGAGCCCTATGCGGTGGAATGAATACATTGTGACAAGTCCATGTCCCACCTCTGCCACTCACTGACTCCCCACTTGCCCCAGGGATTGCTCTGAAACAGGCAATCATGCCACCTCTCCCAAAGTCCAAGCCTTTCACTGCCTTCAGTTCCAATTTTAATTCTATTACAGTACATGAAGCACTTCTTGCTCTTCTCCTGCTTCATCGCCCTCCGTGCCCCAATATGCTTTCCCTGCAGACCCAGAAGACAGCTCACAGCTGACATTTCCCGAGAGGAAGACCGTGTGCCTGGGTCTGTTGCAGCTGAGATTGCAAACTCATAATCCACCACTTAAATATCCCATGACTTCTTGGTGGACATTTCAGTGGTTCCCAGCTTGAGGTTATTATTTGTAAACTGAAATGAACATTCCTATATAATCTTATTTTTGTGGACATAGATTTCTTTTGGCATAAATACCCAGGAAGGGAATTATTCTGGTCAATAAGAAATTACCTAATGGTTTTCCAAGCATGCATTTCCTTGGCAAATATGGTGGTGCTAATAGTCGTTTTAGTCATTCTATTGTATTTTAAGGGGTGTTTCATTGTGCTGCTAAGTTTCATTTCCTTCTTGACTAGTGATCTTGCACACCTTTTTAGTGTAATTATTAACACTTGTATGTTGTCTTTTGTGAAATATCCCATCCAAGATTTACCCATTTAAAACATTGAGTTGCTTGTCTTTTTATTAATGCATTTGAGGAATTCTTTATGTGTTCTGAGTAGAAGTTCTTTGGCAGGTATCAGTGTTTTCCAGACTTTGTCTCACCTTTTCATTTTCTCTTTTTTAAAGATTTATTTATTTATGCATACAAGCTGGGGTACAGGCCAGAGACGTGGGGTGGTGAGAGGCTTCACCAGAGACAGAGTGGGTAGCAGAACAGGCCGACTGACGGAAATACACTGCTAAGGGGAGCAGTGGGAGAGAGAAGAGGTCTGCCGCGCCATGTGGGAATCTCCCCGGCCAGGCGTTGAACTCACATCGCCGCTGCCGACAGCTCCACAGTGCAGTGCTTAAACGCTGCGCCACCAGGGAGGCCCCACCTTTTCATTTTCTTAATGATATCTTTTAAAGAACAGAAAATTATAATTTGTCATTTTTCTTCTCTTTGTGCAGAATTCCTTATTTGGGAAGAATTCCTGTCTTAAAAAAATTATATATATTATACTTTTACATTATTTTGTATTTCCTCTGAGGAACTTCCCTGTCTTTGAGACAACTGACATCACAGGGTATAGTAATCATTGGTGTCCTTGTTCCTTTTCTCCACAAACTTAGAGTCAACTTGATAATAAGAGTTGTGATTTATCAAGTGCTTTATACCCAGTAGAATTCTTGGCAAGTAGCAGGTGCTCAAGAACTATTTATTATCCAAATTCATAAATGGATATGCTGAGCATTGGAAGTCAATTCAATTTCATTGATTAATTTCTTTGTACATCATTTTCTCTTCCCGAAAACAAGGAAAGTTCCTCTCTTACTGCACTCACAAGCTGTGCAAACAATGAAAGCTCTATGAGGTTGTAAAAATGGAACTTATTTTTTTTTTTTGCCCCATAAGTCTACATCAATAGGAAACCCCTAAAGATAGGCTTTTCATATATTTTATTGCAATTATTATTTCATGAATCCTGAATTTCATCTGAAAAGCAATTTCTATAGTCCTCACAAATTAGATGCTCCTCATGAAGTACTGGGGCATCTTAAAGCCCAAAAACCATATGGCCTGTTAGACCTTACTTTGCCACTCAACTTTATCATGTCACAGTAACAGCTTTTTATTCTAGGGAGGCACACAAATGTCTAAAATAATATAGACTATATAAAAACAACAATGGCATCATTAAATCTGTCCAAGAAATTACACCTTAATGAATTCCATAGAGAACTCCAACTTCATCATAGACGCTAAGAAGTCGTAACTATTCTGACAGGAAGGTGCAGTTAAAAAAAAAATAAAAAGCACCAGCAATACATAAAAATGATGGTCTAATTGAGGAAACAAAGTGCAATCTTCTCCTCTCTGCAGGAAACCAGAGAGGGAAAAGCCCCTGTTCAGTGGACAATGACACACAATCAAGTGACATTCAGCACATTATGAATTAAGCATCTGAGAGCAGAGTGACTTTTTCCATAGCAACAAAGCCTCAGAAAGTCTAGGATTTTATTGGCCAGATCTCACATTGTTCTTCCAGGGCAGCATGACTCCTTGAGAACTCTCCATGATTAGGAGGACCGGAGGCAAGACTGATATCCAGATATTCAAGTTAAATTGATAGCCATGTATAGAAAAAATGTATGCATAACTAGCCAAAATGTCCATTTTCCAAATATGAAAACTATATACTTCAGAAACTAACTAAAGTTGAAGTTTTAAGTATATTTTTTGTTTGCTGTAACTCAGTGTTGGTTAATAAAAGAACATTTACACTATCCAACATGCATCCTTTGCTCCTGAAAGATCTGGTTCCATTAGAGGTCATTAGAATCTCTAAGTCTTTAGTTCAGGCTTTTTGCTGAGACCAGGCATGTGAGATCCCCTTTCTCAAATGGCCAAAATCCTGTGCTGTGAAATTAACCCCAGGGACAGAAATACTGAAGAGATGTAGCAGCTTGCAGAAGGTGTAGGGACAGCTGTGACCCTCTGTTGTCATAAGGGGAAAATTGGCTCAGACTCGTCCTGAAACATGACCCGATGCTTGTACTAAACCACATGTCAGTATTGCCCATATTCTCAGACTTAATCCAAATAGACTTGAATTTTTTCTCTCATATGAATTTGGTCATTATTGAAGTGCCATGAGCAGGAGCTGGAATTCTGGTTGCAAAGAACTTGAGGTAAAAGCAAGAACTATGTCTTGTCTTTAATACCTTGTGTGTGTAGAACCATTAATGACCAGATGCTTAGTGAATTAATGAAAGTCATGAACAGAGAAGGAACTGTACAGGACAATTGGAACTGAAAGGTTGTTTTTTGTCAATTAAAGAAGCCAAGTCCATAACTGAGTTAGTACTCCAAGGACTCATTTAACTATTGATCAAAGAGAAAATTTATTCACAGAGCTTTTCAAATACAAACAAAATAGCACTTTTTTACTTTTTACAAAATGAATATTGAAATAAATGTGATATAGCACAGTATAATAATGGACAAAAGAAAATAAGATCTAATGACTGGAAAATGTCTCTTATTACTCTCATAACTTCAATTGAATTCTCTCCTAACGGTGGACAGAAAGTCTCCCTTCATAAGAATATCATAGCGGAAGCTACTCAGAGAAATATTGTATATTTTTGAATAATATGGAAATACAAGGCTTAACTCTAAAGGTCTGCATTAAACACTGAAAACAAGGGCATAAAGTTTATGCAGGATATACAAAACACTGATAGGGTGGCTTATTGGTCCATTTATTTAATGTATGCTTTATAAAGAAGTAATGCTGTATTTAAATGCATATTAAAAATAAAACAGAGGAGTAATGTACTGCTAAACCCTCGTGCCATCTGTGTGACAATGTATATGTCTGTGTGTGGGCATGAGTGTGAATGCATACATCTGTGTGTGCTAGTGTGCTTTCAGAAACGTGTGACCTACAGGGAACTTCTGGGGGTGACTCTGCTTCCCAACATAATACTATACTGTTTCTGCTAGCCCTTTTGATTCTCTGAGTTCTCATCTTTTAAGAAAACAAAACAAAGCCTTGTTTGCATATATAGATTTGTTGTGTGTGTGTAAGTGTATTCGACAATAATACTCTGTGGAACAGAAACACCCAACACCAGAAAATATTTTAAGCCTTTGGTCCCTTTTTCTCTGCCATTCCATGTTCTCCATCTCCCTCCCAAATCTTGCACTACCCTTCCATATTATTTGATGTTTCTGAGTCCAGCATGTTTCGTTTCATTTGCACTGTATGGATTAGAACCACTATTCCACCTTTTGAAAGCAGCTGGATGTTTCAGTCCCTCCATCCCCCTTCAGTCCATCTTCTCCTCTGTTTGTTCTTGCTGGCTCCACTTCAGTATGGGTAATGTTTCTGCTTCTTGCCTGAGAAACAAGCCAGCCACGTGCACAGCAGCATGGCGGTGGCAGCGCCTGCTCCCGTGCAGTAGAAGGCCCAGCCGATCTCACACTTACCTAGGGAGACAGGAGGGGGAGAGAAAACAGACACAGATCAGGGTGATTTTGCATGAGCTCTGTTACTTTTACTAGTGTGTGTGTTTCTGGTATATAGAAGTGTCACTGAAATACCCAATAGAAATATGGTGTAATTATTTAAATGGACTGAAAATATGAGCTGAAAGCTTTCTGGAGATTGAAGAAAACTAGAATAGTTATGTGCATTTGAGAAGAACCTCAAGACCTGTGCTTCCTGCTAGCTAAGAAGATAAGCTGTCCATCGTCCTCCAAGGCCCACACCCCTGGCTGAAAAAAAAAGGAGGAATAACAGCAATCAGATAGGAGAAATGAAGATATTAGTTTTAATTTAAATCACCCCAAATCGTATATATAATGAGGTACCATAGAAACAATTTCAAAATAGAGATATAGTCCTCCTGCAAAGGTCCACTCTAAGAAGAAGGCTCATCTGGAAGATAAATGCAAAGGTGAATAGGGCTGTTTATGTGGAATAACCAATAAGACTATCACACTGCTATTTGAACTAGAGAATATTAACTCCCAAATTCTCCTGGAGTCAGCACTAAACTTATGTTAACTTTTTTTTTTTTTTTTTTTGCGTAGAAGAACTGGGGTGTAGGCCAGAGGTGCGGGCGGAGGTGTGTGTGAGAGGATTCATCAGAGACAGAGTGGGGAGAACAACAGGCGTATTGACTGAAATACACTGCTGAGGGGAGCAGCGGGTGAGACAGGAGAGGTCTGCTGCACCATAAGTGAGTTAGATCCCTAGCTGGGGATTGAATTCAGGCCATAACAGTCAGTGATAGTGCTGAGACTTAACCGCTAGGCCACCAGGCAGGCCCCTAAGTTAAAATTTCATATGAAGGAGAACATAATGACAAGGGTTCAAATAGGTACTGATCTCTAATTGAATTAGTATTAATAGTAATAACAACATACTTAAATGCTGAAAATAGAATTAACAAAATAAAAGAGGAGTAAATACATGAATTTCAGGGAGGGAAGACTTCAAAGATAGAAAAGTTACCAGAGATACACAAGGGCATTACATAATGACCAAGGAGTCAATTCTCTAAGAAGACATGATAATCCTTAACATGAATGTGTCTAATAACATAGCATCTAACTATGTGAAGCAAAATTGACAGATTTCTAGGGAAATAGATGAATTTTTTATCATAGTTAGAAACTTCAACACCCTTTACCTGAAATAGACAGACGCATCAGGTAGAATAAGTCTGAAAGGTAAGAGCTGAACTCAACACCACCATCAATCACCTGAGTGCTGGCAAGGATGTGAGACAATAGGAACTCTCACACATTGGTGGAGAGACTGCAAAATGTTCCAGCCACAGTGGAAGACAGTTTGGCAGTTTCTTTCAAAACTGAACATATTCTTACCATAAAATCCAATAATCACACCCTTTGGTATTTACCCAAAGGAACTAAAAACTTATGTTCACATAAGAATCTGCACGCGGATGTTTATAGCAGTTTTCTTCATAGTTGTCACAACTTTGAAGCAACCAGGATACCCTTCGGAGCCAGAATTCAAACCTGGGTTCCCTATTCAAAGAAGAAGAAGTCATTGATCCCCAATAGTCTGTATGTGCTAGTGATTGGGCTTCTGCATTTATCGATTCTTTTAAATTTATTTTTAACAACATCCGAGTTATTCTTTTTGCATATACCATAAGGAAGGAAATAATTCTATATGTTTTATTGAACACTGTATTTTTCTACTCTAGTTTTAATTCCTTTTCTAGTCAATCTTAAAGTTTTACTAAAACATGCTCCAACAATAGCCATTTGCCTTCACTTTCTTATATATCACATTAGAGACAAACACACATGGCAAGATACGTGGCTTTCATGTCATTGAACATCGAAACCATAGATTGAAAACCATATCCTTTTTTCACTAGTCAATCACTTTTACATTATTCATTAAAAACTTCTTTATTGAAATATACAGAGACTACTAGGTATAGTAGGCAATTTCACTTCCTATCTTTACTGAAGTTCACCAGAGGGGTAGCTAGCATGTGCCCCATACAGATAAGCAGAAGGGTTACAATTACAGGAGTCTTTGGCTTGTGGCCACCATTAGCCAATAGCTGTAAAATTATGTCAAAGCCCCTCACATCTCAAAAGTACTCTAAGGCATCGCCTGTGTACACAGACAACAGGCTGTATTATTGTGTATAACCTAGGAGCCATCCCTGATCTCTCCCTTTCCATATCCAATAATAACAATTAAAAAGCAGCAAACATATATTGGTTACAATTTGCTCCAAATTGTTAGAAGAGCTTAACATAGAGTAAATATTAATCCTCATATGTGGAACATGAAGTGTGAGTATGTATTATCCCATCATTCAGATGGGAGACCGAGGCCAAGGAAAGTTCTATAACTTGCCCAAGTGATGTGTCCCTTGCCTCTCTCTCCAAAATTGATCCTGTATCTGACCACTTCTTAAACACCTACCGCACCCCCAGGCAGTCTAACCCACTGTCATCCTTTCTTGGCTCTCTGCTTCAATGTACAGCATCATCTAAAGCAAAGCAGGCAGCTATCTTTTTAAAAATAAATTCTGTTGTCACTTTCTTACTTAAAATTCTCTAATCAATTCTCAAAAACCCCATCTCCTTCCAATGGCCTAGGAGGCCTTGAATGAACTGAATCTCCCTGCCCCTCAGACCTCATGGCCACCTCCTTCTTGTCTTCTGGCATGAGTGCTTCACACTGCCATTTTTTCCACCCAGAAAGTTCTATTTCCAGGTCATTGTAGAGCTGCCTCCTTCTCAAATGACACCTCTGTAAAGATACCTCCCATTCCCTACCTGTGTGATCAAAGTCATTCTGTTCTTTCACCTCACTTTGTTCTGTCTGTAGCACTTCCCAAGGTTTGTAAATGCCGAGCGTGTGTGTGTGTGTGTGTGTGTGTGTGTGTGTCTGTGTGTGTGTGTGTAATTCATTCTCTGTTAGAAGGGAAGCTTCAGTTAGCAGAGAACTACAACAGGCTTAGCCCCTAGAAGGCACACAATAAATAAATGCTGAGGTCAAAGAAAGACAAAAAGAAAAGAAACAAAGCAGGCAGACAACCAGATCTTGAAAGACAAAGTAAATCTTGGATTTTACTTTAAGAGTAACTCTAATCTTATTTTGACACTAAGTTTTTGAAGAGAATTTCCCTACTGATTATGCACCTCATACAGAGTACATTGAATTTAACAAGATAATAGATCTTGAAAGACCACATCTCTACCTCAGGGTAGTAGTCTCACTGACACAGTGACCTTCATTAATACTGATAGATAGGAAAAGGATTTTTCAAGTGGGAGAGAATCTCCTTCATGGACCACATTTGCTGAATACCATAGGTTCAAGTGGCTCTGAGTCTTGGGAATAATCTGCATTTTGAATTATTCTCTATCTGAATTAGATAAATCTAGGAGGAAGAATTGTCAGAGAGCTAAGAGATGGCAAGTGGTTCAAAACCTTTCAAAAAGTCAGCAAAATTTGTGGTCAGTCCATTCAGCAGAGAGCTCATAACAGAACAGAATCAATTGTTCATTAATAACAAGGTATTGACCTCCCCACAGTTCCATGAACTCACATGAAAAGCAGAGAACATAATTCTTTAATTATTGGACATTTAGTTGAGAAAAAGTAGCTGGTGAGGCTAGTTATTTGAGAATAATAGATGTGACAAAGATGAAAAAAGAAGCTACTAAATAGCTAACTATCAGAGGACCAAGGAGAGTAAGCACAATTGTTTGTTCTCCAGGGAAGAGTCAATAAAACAGCAGATGTTTAGGCTCTAGGTGCCCTCCCTGGCAGGGAGGCTGTAGCAGGGGCTGTACCTAATTTCTTGGGGTCTCTTTGCTGGTTCTGAGCTTTCATCCCTTAGCTACTGATTGTGCTTTGCACCTAACAGTTTACACTTGCAACCCTGTTCAAAGGACCAGTGAGCATGGAACCATTTTGTCCAACTCTCAGAGAGCTGAAGTCACTTACATGTGACCTGGAGCTAATGACGGACTAGCATAAAAATAGGAAAACTTCTTTTCTTGCCTTCAAGTAGGACACACTGCCATTCATAGAGTCCCTGACTTATGATGCTTGACTTAACTTTTCCACCTCATGATGGTGCAAAAGTGATTCACATTCAGTTGAAATTGTACTTCAAATTTTGTTATTTTCCCAGGTTAAGGATATGTGGTAGGAGCCTTCCTGGTGGCGCAATGGATTAAGTGCAGCACTGCGGAGCTGTCGGCAGCTGTGGCGCGAGTTCGATGCCCCAGGAAGGGAGATTACCACATGGAGCGGCAGACCTCTCCTGCCTCGCCCACTGCTCCCCTCAGCAGTGTATTTCCATCGATCTGCCTGTGTTGCTCCCCACTCTGTCTCTGGTGAACCCCCTCACTGCCCCACACCGCTGACCTGTACCCCAGCTTGTATGCATAAATAAATAAATCTTTTTTTAAAAAAAGGATATGTGGTAGGATACTCTCTGGGCAATGGCAGTGAGTTGCAGTCCCCTGTCAGTCATATGACCACAGAGGTAAACAACAGATATGCTACAGACTGGTTTTCACCTTCAGTATGGTTTATGTTACAGGAGATATTCAACACTATTATAAAAATAGGAATTGTATTAGATGGTTTTGCTCAATGACAGGCTATAAGAATTCTGAGCATGTTTAAGGTAGGCTAGGCTAAGCTCTGATATTCAGTAGATTAGGTGTCATAAGAGAATTTTGGACATGATATTTTCATCATGAGGTAACCCCACTGTAAGTCAAGGAAGAGATGCATAATGAGTGTGTCAGAGCTCTTGGGGATTCAGCTGAGGGCTGGGGCCTCATCTGAAATGACACCCTTGCCTGCTGTTACCCCTCCTCGCACCTTGCTTTCCCACGTGCTCACTGGTTTGTCCTTGGCACACCTTTCCCTGGCTACTGCAATATGAACCCTCATCTCAGGATCTGCTCGGGGAATCTGATCTAAGACAAGAGCAGATGAGCAGTCTTCCCTGCTTTTCTTTATCATGAGGGTATGTGAAGTTAGTCTTCAGAGGATTAACAACCCACCCAAGATCCACTGTCCCACAAAAGACCCAGGGCTGGAACAGCATGTCTCACACTCTCTCTGCACTGCCATCTTCCTGGAAAAAACTCACCTCCTTGTCTTGTAAAGCATGTATGTGTCATTTCTAATATTTTATATTTCTGGAACCTTTCTTTGTTGTGTCATAGGACAGTCTGATGAGTGGACTATTTTCTTTCCAATGGAAAGAAAGGAAACTAAATAAAAATACTTAAAAATGTACCATAGTAGAAGGAAATGTCTGAGGATGTCACAAAATATTGCCATGAATTGCACCTGTAGGTGCATGTTTATGTATGTGGTTTATGCATTTTGTGGTTCAAATTCAGTAACTAAGATCCAAAATGAGCAATTAATGTTCAAATGACTTTAAAAACCCCTCTATTTCAGATATGAAGACTTTCATTTACAAAATACATAATTTTTTGATCAAAGGTAATTTAATATTAACTTATTCTAAAATTTTGGATTATATAGAAATATAACTAGCTTATCACATCAGTCTTGAAAAATATATACAAACACACACACACATACACACAAAAACACACTTTTTACAAAGCAAGAAATGGTCAAGATGATTCTAGTAAGATCAAGACGTGTCAGAGTTAGGCAAACCTAAGGAAACACTAAGTCATCCAACCTCAGATTGTTTATTCCTTTCCTCTCTCCCTCTATCCCTTCTTCTCTCTTCAGTTCATCCATTGACTCAACAAATATTTATTTAGTTCCTACACAGACTAGGAATCACTGGGGACTGGAGATTTAGTTGGCAATAAGATAGATATAGCTCCTGCATCAAAGAGTTATTGTTTAGTCAAGGGAGAAAGTATTAAAATAATTACTCAGATAGTTACATAATGATAATTTTGATATGTGCTCTGAAGAAAAAAGTTCAGTAGACAAAGACAGCAAACCACCAGGGATCAATACAGTGTGAGCGGTGGAGATCCTTCAATTAAAAGTGACATTTAGGCTGAGACCTAGCAGATGAGCAGAGTGAGCTGAGTGGCATGGACCAGGGTGGGAAACCCAGTGGAGAAACGGAGGGGTGTTTGGATCTTGGCTAAAGTACTATTCAGAAAGAGACGATGCCACTGTGGGTATAAGTGAGGGAAGGGCTTGGGTGTGACAACCTCCAGACTATGAGAACTTGAAGCCTGAAAACTTCTACAAGATTTCATCTACATTGTTTTGTAGAAATGTAAGGTTTTCAACATTCATCAATAAGCCTTGAACACCTACTAACAGGTTGCAATGTTACAGGAGGTGGAGACCCAGCAGTGAACAAGCTCTAAAGGGTCTTTGTTCTTAAGCAGCTTATGTTCTAGCAAGACTGCTTCTAAAGTACCACTCACATCAGTTGCATTATTTTGAAACCACCCTTATATATTTCACACACATGGTATGTAGAAATTTAATTGAATCAGATTAGATATAAGGTTTTTCCCCATAAGACTATATATATAAAAACAGAGTTCTGTGAGAGATTCTGGATTTTCTAACCACAAGCTGGACACTACAACTTGAATTTATCAAAGGAAAAGGAAAAGTAGAATTTTTTTCTCTCTGAACATGATTCTATTATTATAACCCACATGTCCAATAGTAAGAAATTAGCACATGTTTTACAGTAATAGGAGATAAAAGTCCTCTTGAGTACATTAGGTTATAAGGAAAGGGTAGACATTTAAGTTTTAAAAGACCTAATAGTCTAAGAGTAGTAAGGGAACTAAATGAAATCAGGAGGTAGGAGGCTATTATTCCATGCCCTCACTTGTTCCCTCTCACAGCAATAAATGCATTTTATTACAATGCAAACAGAAAGTATTTTACTAGAGGGCAAGTTTTGTCTGTGAGTCTTTCAGGAAATTAGAGAAGCAAATCTATTTAAACTTTCCCTTTTGCTCTCTGTAATGCTCCATCAAACATGACTCCAAGCTCACTTGGTTGGCAAATTGCTGCTTTCAACAATGGGGAATACTATTCTTGACAGATAAAATAGAGGTTAATGGGACAGAAAGCAGCAGACCACAGTCACCTGCCAAGTCGGTGGAAAAAGATGCAGTGGCGGCATTCCAGGATATCCCGGAGCAGGGGCGGGTGGGAGGGGTATGGCTGATATTCTAGGGTGGCTCAAATTAGTTTTTAGTGCTGCGTCTGTTAGTTATTAGCGACAGAAGGAAAGATACAAAGAACCTAGACTTACACGTAACAGTGGCATTATAGTCATCTTTTCCTCTTTTGAGGACACTGCAAATTAACCTCTGCCTTTTCATTCATTTGTTCAATTAACATTTCAGAGCCTACTATGTGTCACTATGTCTGCCTGTTTCAGCCCCATTTCCATGGTGCTGTAAAATGCTGGACCACAACAGATGATCAATACGCATTCGTGGTCTGAATGGATATCAGGTGCTACAGCTGTGCTGAGAATAGAAATTTGAAAAGAGTACCTACACAGTGTAGTCTAGAGGGTGAGTCAAGTGTTAAAGAGTTAAGAAGTGCTGTATCATTTAATCACCTTGCCTAGGATGCTTTTGGGAAAGTAGAGAGGCAAACTTGTTTATACTTTTCCATTTGATTTCCATTTTGAAAATGAAAAGATACATGAAAGGTAAGTAACTTGCCCAGTATCTCAAAGAAATGATGATGCTTAAGCTTGAACTTGGGTCAAGCTGATTGCAGTGCATTTTCTGTGTTTGGATGATGTGTTAGGAAAATCTTTAATAAATGTATTCTTCCCATTTATTAGGTAGCACTGAAAGAAGTAGTTAGCCTGGGTACAGACAGTCCGTGAGGGTCAGTGTGCTCCAACCCAGTACAAACTGATGTTCAGAAAACCGGCACAAAGCTGAAGCAATGGAAAAAGACACGTTCCAGGAAAATGGACCATATAACAAAAAAGAAGACTCCACAGGCCTCAATCAATCAACAACAGATAACACCGAGATCTCTAAACTCCTAACCCGCACCCCCTTGCCCCCCTACTCCTGCTTCTCGGCGCTTCAGCAGCTACACACTCAGGGTTCCTCGCTGTTCAGTTCCTCCTGTCTTTATTTGACAATAAATCTCTTGCTTTTCTTTTTTTATATATATATCTAAAAGTCAGGTTTATTATGGGGAAAAAGGGGGGGGGGGAAGGGAAGGACTCCTGCACAGATACGAGCAGGCAGGAAGAGCTGCCCATGAAAGAGACAGGTTTGTTAAAAGACCCCTGTATAGTCACAGGCAGGTAGTCTTGGGAGGAGAGCTGCCAATGTTTTGCTTTTCTGCCTAACTCTGGTCTTGACGTTGAATTCTGTCCTTGCAGAGACAGGAACTGAGAGCCCCTTGAGGCCTGGATCCCAGACTCCAAGCCAGAATCAGTACTTGTCTTTGTTAGAATTTATATGCTGAGAAGAAATAAAATGCACCTTTTTTCCGCTGAATTCTCCAGTCTTAGAATACTCCACGTCCCTGGGCGACCTTGCATAGTTTTAGTTATTAAAGGCTGAATCTTGCAAACTTGACCCCTAATTCCTGAGCCAGTGGAACCAACTGTCATTCTCTCGGCATCTAATCCTCTAGAGGATGTGGGTCCAATAAACCTGTTTGATAAATTCAGCTAACTGGTTCATTTTGGATGAGAACCTGGCTTTGAACTTGTTCTTCCAAACCAGGTGTTTTTGACTCACCCTTGATCTTGAGCTGTGCTGCTGAAGGGCCCCGAGTCCTGGGCACACCTGTCCCTCTTGGACCACTGTCCTGCTGTATGTCAGCAGTTTCAGGAGCCACCCTGCCCCCTTACTCCTACCCGGAGACCTTGCCGTGTGCTGCCTACTGTGTATCCTATGGCCTGTTTGGCACGAAATGGGAAGTCAGGCACTCCTGCCCTCCGTCAGATGCCACCTGACACAAAACCTCTCCTTCCTAACTTCTGCATTTGAACCTGAGCCTCTGGGTTCCCAGGTCACTTCTTTCCTCAGGAGGTCACAGCTGAGTTTCCAGCCTTCTGGCCACACGTGCCTGAGTGCAGATATAATAATTCAACCAACTCAGTTTACAAAGGCAGAAATGCTTTCATCTCTGATATTTGTAAATGTTCAACACGTTAAGACAATGTTAAGTTTGTGTTATGAAGAAGCAGGCTGATTAGATTTTCTCCTTGTTGATTTATAAGCAACAACAGCAGGAAGGTAGAAGGGTCAGTGGACAGGGAAAAACTTTTTTAGTTTACATGCCATGGACAAAAGTTTGACAGGTCTTTCTCCTCTTGAGTCTATCCACGCCTTTCCCTACCTTGTTTGCACATGCATTAAAACCAAGAACAAGAAGGGTCTGTTATGGAACCAACTTCATTTGTTCTTTGGTGAAGATAATGAACAAGAGTGTTGCTAGTACAAAAAAGAGGAAAGAGTAGCAGGTTTTAAACCTTTGACCTGAAATACACAAAACACCCCAATTTTAATGGAACAAGCAGTAAAGAGGATACCTATGTGTCCAAAGAGACAAACACCCAAATTTGAGTGGACAAAAAAATGGGGAAGTGAACAGATAGAGGCTTTGTGAGACGCGGCTTTTTCAAGCTGCACCCCGCATTCACAATGCACAAGTGTGAACTCTCGTTGCTTCGCAGGGTTGTCCTGTGCCCTACTTCGCGCCCCAGTTATGTCACTCTACATAGCCCTGTGGATGTGTTCCAGGGGTACTGCCCACAGCAGATCTCCGGAATGCCACTCCCCCCCAGGAGTACTTCCCCAAAGACTAGAGAGTGGGATAGTGTGATGGCAGAACCCCCCAAATCCAAGGCACCAAGTCTGTACAGAATGCCCCAGCAAGCAGGGGCCATTCTGATGTCGGGGAGCATCCAGAGAGCACCGCAGAGGACAGATCAGCATTTCTCCTCAGGAACTATAGCTCTGGGTTCTAATGTACTCTGCTGGCTGTGTCTTCCTACCTCCCTGCTCCTTCATCTGCAGGTTTAGGACAAATTTCTACCCTCCTGAGTACTGAGTGGCCTTTTCTTTTCTTTCTTTCTTATTTTTTTTATATACTTTACATTTTGTATTCCCCTGGGGTAACCCACCACCAATTCACCCGTGACCCATCTCCGTGGTCCCTTGCATACTTTTCTACTCCATTTTGTGTCCTTATCCTCCCCCTTTTCTTGAAACACTTAGCATGCCTCAGTTTACAGGGAGTACTGCAACCACTTCAGCAAAAAAAGAGGAAGCAAAAAATATCTTAAAAGATTCCCCACCTTTGTTGCTAGACCCCCTGGTGATTTTGTGGGTGTGGCTGCACAGGAACGAAGGCACCTTCGTTTCCTCTCACACCTGGACTCCCAAGGGTGTTCCCTTTTGTACCACATCAGACCTGGTCATTGCTTTTCCTTCATTCAGACTCCTACCTCTCCATCTCTACCCTGTTCAGGGCTCTGCATCATCCCATTCTGAAATCCCAGTGGGAATTCTGAAGCCATGAAAAGGGTGGCAAAAATGCTTTGCCTAAACAGCATTCCTTCAATACAAAGAAACAACATGAGAAATAAAAATACCCTACTCCTGCAGAAATGTGATGAAATTTCAATTTAAGGGTCAGAAAGTTAGGGTGCATGGAACAGCATATGAAATCTTCTTACGATCACATCAATCAAATCAACCTCTGTCCTGTGGCCCAGTGGTTATTTTTGTTAACATACATTTCTGTCTTGTCCTGTCTGGCCAGCTGAGTCGCTGCCTGCACAGTTTTTATAATCCTTGCCCCTTAGCGCTGCATCCACCCTAAAGGTTTTACTAGAGATAATGTCACTGTTAAGATGATAAGGCCGACACATTGGCTGGATATACAGAACGTGTACTGGTAGCCTTTGTGTTCATGCTGTGAACTGACACAGAATCCGATCTCCATGTGGGGGAAGAAGCTAAGATAACCAGTGGGGCTTTATTCAGTGCCTGGTGATAAAGATGATCCTTTAGCTTCTGTCTACAGCTGCTATTTATAAAGCCTGAAACTACCATGTGAAATTCGGCTCCTCTGATTCATGGACGGCCTCAGAGAGGGTGTGAAAGGACCCAGACTGGCTCTAATTGCTACTCCTCAGTGTGACCTGTGACTGCAGCCAATTTTCCAACAAACCACATGAAGAGGTGCTGCATTCCATCCTGATGGCATTTTATCTAGCCTCTCCCATTTGTACCTGTCAGGCTTCCATCAGCCACCAAGCGGCCACATGCTCTCTGTATCCAGTTAAGTGGAAATGTGGCGCAGAGGCTGTGCTTTGATCTTGGTTAGCTGCCCTCAATTCAAGAGATTTCCCCATGTGATCCCTCCCTGCTTGTAAGGCAGCTCTGGGAACAGACCTAATCCAATTTGGTCAAGCACAACCTTGAGACTCTGGTAAATTACCAAATTAACTGAAAAAGGGTGAGGGATGATAAAGGATCATTCCTTCCCTACCCTCATTTCCAAGTTCTAATGAAAGCCAGTCTCAGACCAAAGGCTGCTACACATACAGACACTTATTAAATAAACAACCATCAAAAGGCAGGCACAAAAATAGCTCAATCTATTATGGGAGATACTTCAACAAATCTAGTTCTCTATCTTTTTATGTGTTTGGACTTTTACCTTGAAATAAAGAACCATTGGGAGTAACTGCAACAAAGTCCCAGGGCAGGATTATAGACCTCTTAGCAACACGACCAGAAATCCTTCAAACTAAAGACTAGGAGAGCCTTTTAGGGGAGCTCAAGCCTTGGCTGTGTTCTTTTTTTAAAAGATTTATTTATTTATATATATAAGCTGGGGTACAGGCAGAGGTGTGGGTTGGTAAGAGGATTCACCGGAGACAGCGTGGGAAGCAGAAGAAGCAGATCAACTAAAGTACACTGCTAAGGGGAGCAGCGGGCGAGGCAGGAGAGGTCTGCCGCACCATGTGGGAAGCTCCCTGGCCGGGGATCGAACTCGATGCAGTGGCTGCGGATAGCTTCACAGTGCTGCACTCAACCCGTTGTGCCACCAGGGAGGCCCGTTGGCTGCATTCTTAAGGGCAGCATGGGCACCACCAAATGCTTCTGTAAAGCTGTACTGGTTGCTAAGAACATCAATATATAACCTTTGCACCTGTTGGTGAACAGCCACTGCTCTGAGTTCCCCAAGTGGCCCATTGTCCCTTCTCTCCCCTGAGAACCCTAGAGAATCTTATCCTCATGTCCCAGAAACCAAAGAATTTGCATGCAGAGTGGGGCCCTGCTGGAGCCCGCCCCATCACTGTGAGCTGTATTCATTTTTGTTCAGGTTGGGCATGGCCTGTTGGTTGTTAAACATTTCGACTATCATCAGATTTAGAATAATGGCTAGTATGACTGGATGGATGTTTAAATCCTTTCATGCAAGGATAGAGCATCTCATTCTTTAGCCAACCCACCATTTTTTAATTTCTTTAATTTCACAGGTGAGAGTTCATTTCTAACATTAATCATGCTAGTCAATGAGACACTAATTCTTTCCCCCAAAATTCACTTCTGACAATTGCTATACTGGTGGCAGAGAGACCAGCATTAAGTTTCAGAATTATCATGCTATCACTGCTGCAACCTGAGTTCGATCCCCACCCAGGGAGCTAACCCACATTGCTCAACAGACCTCTCCTGTCTTGCCTGCTGCTCCCATTAGCAGTATATTTCAGTAGCTCCACTTGTTTGCTCCCCACTCTGTCTCTGGTGAATCCTCTCACCCTCTCCCACCTCTGCACTTCTGGCCTATACCCCAGCTCTTCTATGCATAAATAAATAAATCTAAAAAAAAAAAAGACGTGGATAACAGGACACTCACACTAGCAGCAGCCTTGAGGGCTCACTCTGGGTACACACCCAAATGTGACTTTCCCCAACACACAGCTTGATGTGTACCCTGAAGTATTTAACAATGAATCACAGGCATCATAACAGTGCTGTCAATAACTGTGAAGGTTCTGAGATGTTATCCTACTTGCAAGCTACCAAGTGAAACTGCCACAATTTCATGGATGCTGCAAAAGATAGGTGGTTCGCTCAGAGACAGAGCTATACGTGCTTCTGCTCCCCTTGCCTCCCGCAGGGGCTGAGGCTGCAAACTCGATGGGCTGTATCACCCTTCAGGGATCTCAAGCTTAGGGAATCTACATCTTTTATAACCAGCTGCAAGCAAATTTGCCCAAACTTTGCCCCAGAGGGAGACATTATCTTTATTATTCTACACAATAAACAAGGCTGTCTTCTGCTCCAGAGGGACCCATTTTCTCTGTCTTCCAAGGCTTTTCACTATACAAACATCTTTGAAAAGACAGTTTGAAATCAAGTGCTTGCAAGACATACTGGAGAATTGTCTCCAATAGCAGCACTAATGAAACCAGTTAGGATTCTAAGTGGAAGTGCATTTAATAAATTAGGAAGGTCAAACACTTATTTTCACAGGTAATAGTTCAAATTAGAGTTGGTGTAGAAGAGTATGTTTTGTAATAATGCTTATGGTAAGTAGAGGTTTTTTTTTTCAATATAACATCCCTTTAACATCCCTTAACATCCCTTTGACAAACGCTTTTACAGATAATGAAATAATCATTGGACTATAAATAAAAACAATGAATATTCTCACAATATAAACACACACACGCGCACGCACACACACACGCCCCCATTCCCACACCATCCCCTCCCCCCCACATACATATAAAAGTTACATACAATTTCAGTGGGGTAACAAATTTCCCGAGTCATTTGGTGGTCTCTCAGCTTTTTGAATGTTCTGGAAACCTCAAGTTAAAATCCATCCCTGGTACAGGGTTTACTATACACAGAACACATTTACCATTATCACCAAAACATCCAGTTGCTAACCCATGCAGCTTATGTATTTAGAGATCGTGCAGCTGAGAACTTCAGTTATCCAAAGCAAGGCCCCGAATCAAGGGTTAAAACAAAACAAAACAACAACAAAAAAAAACTGGCCAGAGTACACAAAACACAGAGCTTCAAAGACAGAAAGTTTTCAGGAGCAGAGCTGAGCTGTACACTTTTAAAGCATGATTCTAGGATGACTTATGATGATTCAATTAAAAAGGAGGAAAACAGAGCCACTCTGGTGGTCCAGCGGTTAACTCTCAGTGCTACCACTGCTATGGCCCAAATGCAACAGGCTGAATTCAATCCCTGGCAGGGAGCTGACCCACATGGCACAGCAGACCCCTCCTGTCTGGCCCACTGCTCCCCTCAACAGTGTATTTCAGTAGATGTGCCTGTTCTGCTCCCCACTTTGTCTCTGGTAAATCCTCTCACCCCTCTCCCCAGCACCTCTGATCTATGCCCCAGTCTTCTATGCCAAAATAAATAAACTCTTTAAAAAAATAAAAAATGAATAAAAAGGAAAATAGGAAGTGTGTGAATAGGAAAGTCTTAAATTAATAACTGCAATGAATAACTGCTGACAGGATGGCATAAGACTGTTATAAAACAACAAAACCAGAAAAAGCTCAATTTTTCCACCTTGGTTATTTAGGAAAGGGCACATCTCTATAACATCCACAGCTCTGAGGAATGACCCCAAATGATGACATAACCACTAACAATGAAAAAGGCATTTGCCTAGATTTTTAATATGTTTTATATATTTGAGCTACAGTGATGGAAAAGTATCTTTGAACTAATTTCAATATGATTAAAATAGGAAATGTGTTGATGTTTATGGCAGAGTGGAGAGATTATTTGTTGACTGTCTTCCATGTGCAAAGTACCTGCCACTACGGCACTTGGTACTGAAGTTTTCATGGGCATTTAAGGTAGGTATTGTCCTCCCTTTTTAGACTAGAACTGAAGTTCTGAGAGTGCAAATAACTTGCCCAGAATCAAACAGCCTTCAGCAAATTAAATTGAGTTTCAAATTTAGTGCATGTTTTTCCCATTTCCTATTCTTTTAGGGGAAAAGTAATTTTCTGGAATAATTCTTTTATATGAAATATACTGAAAAGATCTTAGGAATGAAATTTCCAGATCCTTTTACTCATTGAATATTTTCTTCAATTCTTCTACATTAATTAGATTTGTCAACATTCTACCTGGTTAATAATCAGGTTAAATGTCATAGCAGCCTTTGATTATTTTGTTATATTTTTGGTTTTATTCTTAAAAACCATTTTGATGGATTATTAATCCATTAATATTTAAATTTTATTCTTTCCTAACAAGAGACATATTGAGAAATCGCAGCTGCTTTCTTCCTTGTATGGAACAAAGGCAAAAATAGTAAGGTCATACACATAGCAGTTAGCACACTAATTAGAATTCTCAGTTCTAGGGTAAAACTATATCTCCTGGGATTAAGAACCATAAAGAGTTGAAAGGGCTCTCTTCTAAATTTCATGTAGACAAATCTCCCAGCAACATCAGTGAGAGATCTTTCTTCAGTGTTACTACTCAGAATAGACAACTGGATAAGGGACTGTTCTAAGATAAATCTGTCGATGACAGTCTCCTTGAGAAGGGAACAGGAATAAGACTTCCCAAGGGGAACGCAATACATTATAAAAGGGGGTCAGTTGTGGAGGGTGGGGCAAACTCCTCTTCCTAATTAATATATTATTCCCAAATATTTAAACAGAAAGAAATTTTAAATAAAATCAATAGATTTATTAAAGATGACATTCATACAGCCATATCACCTTAATTGTCCTTTTATTCTTATAACATCATTCATATAACCAATTAAAGTTCATTTCTGAGAACGGATGTAAAATATCAAAAACAGTTGAATTTAAAGTTAGTGCTTTCTTGTTTTTCCTTAATATTTTTTTTAATGGATGAAACTGATTTACAGCATTGTATCAGATTTAGAGCAACAGGTTCATATCTCTTCAGAAGTATGTTATCACACCACATGCATCACCAAAGCACCCACAGTCTGCCTCCATGGTCCACTGAGGCCCTTTCCCCATTTTTTCTCCACCCCCACCCTTTCCCTCTGGAAACCTTAATTCTACATCAGCTTTCTAGGGTTTGTTTTGGTTTAGTTTTGTCTGTTTCTTTACTTTTCCCCTTGTATTGAACATATTTGTGCAGTCAGCCAGTATTTGTCTTTCCCCTTTTGACTTACTTCACTTAGAATATCCTTTCCAGCTACATCTATGTTGTTGCAAATGGCAAAATTTCAGCTCTTTTTTGTGGCTGACTAGTATTCCATTGTTCATATGTATCACTTGCCCTTTATCCATTCATCTGTCCTTGTGCACTTAGGTTATTTTCACAACTTGACTATTGTAAATAGTACCGTAATGAACATGAGTGCTAATTTGAAATACCCTTCAAATTAGTGTTTTTGCATTTGGATAAATAACCAAATAGCGGGACTGCTGGACCTTACAGTAAATTTATATTTAATGTTTTGAGAAGTCACCATACTGTTTTCCAATTGGGTTGGACCAGTCTACAATACCACCAACATTGTAGAAGGGTTCAGTTTCCTCCATGTCCTCACCAAGATTTGTTGTTTCTGTTTGTTTTTTTGTAAACTAGTGATTTTCTACCCCCAGATTAATATTCAGATGGAACATACTAGGAAATGGTTAAAAGCAAATAATACAAAAGAATAATTAGAATGAGCCAGTTCAATTCCCTAAACTTCCTTAAGTATACTATACCACTCTGTTGTATCTATTTTTTTTTTCATGAAAGGATAACAATGAAAAAATAAAGGACACTCCTTTAATGAAGGACAGCATATTTTTCACAATAGTTTGGTGGGCATATCTTAATAAATATTATTTCCCATGGGTTTTTAAAGAGAATTTCCTCTTTTCTGTAATCACTGCTGCAAATTGCTGCAAGTCACTGAATTTGGTTTTAAAAAGGCATTAATACGGGAGTGGGAATGATCCTGCTCTGAAATGAGCAAACCAGAAAAGACTGCAGTAAGAACAGGATTTAGAGACAATTTCTATTTAATCTGTCAGGGCATTTGGTTTTTTTTTAACAGTTACCTGAAGTGTATTTTTCTTTTTTTCTGGGATATGGTTAAACCATCATTCCCTTAGAGAGAAAATGTACCACAGTTCTTCCCTGGATATCAGTGGCCAAGAATAGACACAAACATGATGGCAGCTGCTTGGTAGGGATCAAAAATCAGCAATACAGTTTCTTTCTTCTTTCTTCCCTCCCCCTACCTTGCTACTGAATTCCTCTTTCTCCCTCTCCCTCCCACCTTCCCTCTCTCCTTTTCATATTCGATAGATGTAGTGAAGGTCATGTTTCTCTTACCCATCCTCTTCATGTCTCTCCCTATTTATCCTGGCACAATTTTGGGCACCAAGAATGTGTTCAATAAATATTTGTTGAAAAAATAAATAGATCTATTGAATCCTTCGACAGGCCAACACTGCCATAGGCACTGAAGTTTCAAACACCTTGTTCCCTAGTTTCATCTGGAACCTGCAATGATGTATTTAGGAAACCAGACACAACTGGACCTACAGTGACACAGAATAGTGTACATCTGACAGCAGATCTAGAGGCATTTAGTAAGCTGTCACTTAAGGTGGAAATGTTCATGCTTTACTATAGTTACCTGGGCCCACTGCAATGGGCAGGTAGAATTCACACCCCTGAAATGAACTAGTTCTTGTCCCCACTTTCTGGGATGAATGCAGAAAACCCAACATCTCATGAAAAGAGCCCCCTAAGAAGGCTGAGACGTAACCAGCAAAGCTGACTGCCTTGTCACAGAGGATCCTGGACAATTTCTTCGGTCACTTCATCACTGACCAAGTCGGGCTGCTTCTGCCCGTGGCAGTTTCCCTGCACCATTTGGAGTCACACTGCAGAGTGTGCCTGTGGGTCCCCTGGATCTACCCAGTTTGGTCTTGGTTTAACTTACAACAGTTTCTGGATTTCCTCCGTCATTCCCTGCACTAGAGCTCTGGGTGAAGGAAAACAGGCTCAGGTCTTCCAAAATGACTTCCAGTGACTGGACTTCAGCGCCAAAGTTTGGAACAGGTCCAGTTAACAGCCATGGTAGAAGAGGGACATTGTTACCACCTTAAGGACTGAATTAGGCTAAGTCTCAATGCATAGTCAACGCCTTACTGCTTAAACTGGTCTTCCAAACAACCACCTCAAAATGGGGTCACAAATTCGCTTTATGAAATGATCTGAAACAGATCAAGAGTTTCAAGGTTTCTTCTTCTTCCTTTTTTTTTAGAAAAGATTTTATTTACTAATGCATACAAGCTGGGGTGTAGGCCAGAAGCGTGGGTGGTAAGAGGATTCACCAGAGACAGAGTGGGGAGCAGAACAGGCAGATTGACTGAAACACACTGCTGAGGGGATGAGCGGGTGAGTCAGGAGAGGTCTGCTGCGCCATGTGGGAAGCTCCCTGGCCGGGTATTGAACTCGTGCTGCCAGTGGCTCTGGACAGATTTGTAGCACTGCGCTTAACCCAGTGTGCCACCAGGGGAGCCTTTGAGGTTTCTTCTGAGGACGGACACTCTCCGCTGCTCTCTGCAAGCCCCGCTGTGTGAGCTCTGCTCTGACACACACTCAGATGCCCACGACACTTGGGGTCTAGTTGGCCTGAGCATGGAACAGTCTCAAAAGTCCAAGGAGTCATAGGCATCTTCTAACTTCTTCCTGAAATGATGTTTCTTTTATTAAATATCAGAAAAGTTGACAGCAGATTCTCCTATTATCTACAGAAACAGATGCCTCTGTATGGCCATCGGGAACACTGGGTCACTCAGTTTAAGAAGCATCCACTAATTACCAAGCTGGAGAAAGCTCAAAAAAGAAATGCTTTAGTTTTGTTCGCATTTTTGTCCACTGACCTTTCCATAACTTGCAAACACTGACCTTTCCATAACTCGCAAATCATTTTTGCTCATGTACTATTAGGTGTGAAAGGAGAGAAAACACGAGTCAGGAGTCAAAGAGCTAAAGCAGACATAACCAAAGAGATGTAGGATGGTGATTTTTTGGTTAGAGTAGAAGAGACCTCTCTGGGTTGAGATATAGAAGAAATAGACTTTCATCTTTTCTAACACTGAGCGGCTCTGAGTTTCATAGTTTATGATACTGTTCTTGAGAAGCCAAGAGCATAATTTCAAGAACAGGAAACATGATGGCTTCTTAATCAAATTAAATAGTGAAATGAAAGCAATAATTACTCAAATTTACTTGGCAAATTAGCAAGACAAATTAATTGAAACACTACTTTTGATCATAAGGATATAATTAGAAAAGTCTTCGGTGGATGCAAACATCTCTAAGCCATGAATTAAATCAATTGGACAACCTGATTATAAAGACCTTATGTTTAACATGTAAATCTAAACTTGCTGTTATGGAATGTAAAAGGAAAAATAAAGATTGATCAGCAGATATTAATTTAAAAATGGTACTGTACATACAATGTGAGTAGTAATAGCAACACCTACTGGACTTTTGTTATATGAAGATCCTGCACATGTATTATCTTTTTATCATTTGACTGGTTTTTTTTCTTAAAAGTAATACATTAAATCACCATTGTTAATCATAGGCTTCAGGATGGAAGGAGTGTGGGATATCACATTCCCACGAAAGACAGACCGAGATGCCTTTTCTTCTCTTAGCATCATCTCCCACTTACAAATGCCACTACTTCTACGTCAGTGAAGCTCTGAGCACATCCAAGCTGACCCATAGGAAGCCAACGCACACATGATATCAGAGTAGTGGTTACTCATTCAAGAGCAATCACATGACAGAGTTGGCCCACGAGACTAAGGAGAGAGACTTCTAGTCCATTACTAGGGAGGGGACTCAATTTTTATGTTGGTCATAAACAAGGATGCTTAGAGCCACAACTGTCAAATGCAGTCATCTCATGTCCAAGGGGAGAGCTGGCATCAGGAGAAGCCAACTTAGACATAGCAGACAGGGTCCCAGTTTGGGAAGAAACTGAGTGGGTTTGGGAGTTTGGGAAGAACACAGACCCTGGACATCTTCCAGCCTCTAGGTCAGTCAGGTATGAGACTTACCTTAACACTGGCCTTTTATAATAAAAACTCTCCACTGTCTTCTTTGTTTGATTAAACCAGTATGAATCAGATATTTGTCATTTAAAGCAAAAGAAGCATAATTCATACAAAACAAAATGAATCATTGTTAAACTCAATTCTAACAAAATACAAAAAATTACTTCTCTTTATAATTAGGACAATTCTTTTTCAGAGTTTGGTTGCTGATTGCCTGCCCCGGAAACACCTGGGGTTCTTATTTAAAGCACAAATGAGAGAATCATAATTTCTGGGGCATAGAAATGAAAATCTCAACATTCTTAATAAGCCTCTCTCTAATTCTCATGCTAAAGGGTAAGAGCTACTATCATGGCAATCCATACAATTTTAGTTGGGGAATTCAGAAATTCATTAGGCTGCTTGTTTAGACTCTTGTTTCCCTACTTTAAAAGTGAGAGTTCATATCTGCTCTTTGCTTCTTCATAAATAAGTGTGATCTAAAGGTAAGGAGAGTAACAATCTTTGATCTATTTTTGCAAAATTGCTTCAAAGCTCTGTATTTAATAAAATTAAAATGCTTCAAAAATAATGAATAAGTATTATATAATTGTTTTAAGGCTTGTAAAAAGGCTTTCCCTAAACCTTTCTAAGAGGGCATTTTTAAAAGTAGATTCCACTAGACTCTTACTACGTAACATTACAACCACAAATGTGGGCTTTTTATGAAGCCCTTCCTTGCTTAACTACTACTTACATTTTTTGAACTCAGTTTAAATGTTTTTTCTCTGGGAGAATTTTCCCGGTATAACATCCCCCTAAATACCTAACTTCTCCAGTATACCTGCTTAGGCTCTTTCCTGGTTTGTCTTCCTGCCTCTCTGAAACCTATCCCATCAAGTCATCCTAAAACATAGCCCCATGCACTCTTGTTCTACCTAAATCTCTTATAATCTTCAGGATGCAGCTGAAAATAATATTTCCTTAGACAGTCTCCATGAGGTCTGGTCTCCTAAATAGTTATATGAAACTAAGTAAAACACCATTGAGGCTGCTATCAGCTGCAAGTGAGAGAAAATATGCCTCAATTAATGCGCAATAAGGAAATGAATCCCTCTGTGTCAGCAAGGTTGAAAATTCCTAGGAAAGGCTTGTTCCTGGAAAGGCTGTTTGCTCTGCCCATCTTCACCCCAGAGGCTGCCCCCTTCAGCCATTCCACCTGGTGGAGGGAGGGAGTACAGGGCTCCAGGGTCTCTCTCAGGCTTGTTTCTCAACATCCTCAGAAGCCTCTGATAACACCTGCAGTCTCTCTGGCCCAAATGTCCTTAAGACTTCCCATTCCATGCCAGTGTTAGAAGGTGGGATGGCCATGTTAAGTCACAGCGCGGCCACCTTATGTGAGAACAACATGCAAGAAGAAAATTGAAGCATTTATACAGCATATGAGCTGGATGGGGCTGCTCAGTGCAGTGTTGGGTTGCCCCAGGTCCTGACCAGCACCCAGGACGAAAAGATATAAAACCACCCACATTTGAAATGAACCCATTTCTGACATGTCAGCCATATAATTTTGTAGAGAATACGGATCCTCCAACTACAGAACCATGGCCTGTTTTTATAAAAAGTACAAAAAGAAAAGAAAAAGAGATCCTATTGGCACAGTCACAGCCATTCTGACATGAATTGTCACTCATGCTACAACTGCAGAGCTCAGTAGCTGCAGCAGAGACCACAAGGCTCATAAAGCTGAAAATAGTCACTCTCCAGCTCTTTAGAGGATGTTTGTCAAACTCTGGCTTAGACTCACAGCTAAGCTGGAGTAGTCCTGGCAGGGCGCTCACAATGCCCACTCAGTGCCCAGCACTTTCCCTTTGTAACACCTTCCCAAAGGCATCACTTTCTCGAACATTTGCCTCTCCTGCTAGTTTTTCAGTTCTCTGAGGGCAGTGAACAGTCTGTTTAATCAAACTCATTGCTGAAGCCATGATCACGGCCTCTAGCATCAGGCCTGACACACTCCAAGCACCTCAACATTTGCTGACTGGATAATCGAAGGAAGGCACTCCTTAAATAATCTTCCATGTGAGACCAAAGCAATTTTTTCTTTCAGGATATACTATAAAGGACGCAATAATATTTCAATAATGGCATGGAAAGTAAGTAACCCATTTTCTACAATAAGGAGGATTTGAGCTTTAATAACATTTTCCAGTTCTTGGGAGGAAGTTGTGCCCACGTACTAACCCCTCTGAGAGGAGGCAGAAATATGCTGGAATTCCCAGAAGAGGCAGAGGCATGGTGTGACAGATGAGTAGTACAGATGCCACTAAAAATAGGCCCTAAAGCTATCCTTGCTGAGAATGCTTACCATACTATGGTTCCCAAACCTAGTGAAAGGTTCTCTGCCAAGTTTGCTCCATAACCTGGACATCCCTCATTCCCTGAACTTCAGCCTTCATTAGTGTTCAGAGAGAATTGTAACAATGAAAAGCGAGAAAACATAAGAAGTTGGGTGGAATAGGCCTGGTGATTTCTATGCCCCAGTTTCTCTTTAAGTCTTCTTTCAAAAGAAAAGATCACAGAGTCTGCAGAAATAATAGTAACTTGGAGAAACGGAACTCTAGAAACCCCAAATACTCATTCAGGGGACTAGACCTCATTTAATCCATACACGATGCCAGTTTTCATATTTTTCCCTCCTATTCATTCAAAGAGAAATTTTTTAAAAGAATGGCAAAAGTTAAAACACGACTTTTCCGTTTAAGAACATAAATTATTACCACTAGGAAAGAGGCAAGTGTTTTCTCCTAAGTTTAAGTTGACTTTAAATTTTAGTCCATACTGCTGAGAAGAGATGAAAATACCGGGTACAGTAATGAAAATAACAAATAACAGGATCTGAGGTTCATTATAACTTGCTAATTAATATAGCAACACACCACAGCAAGAGGCAGTAAGAATGCCGGTCTATAGTCAAGTTGAGGCTTGTGTGAAACAGCCAAGACAGCCTCAAAACAACAGAAAGAAAAATGCCAAACGTTGCATTGAACATCTCCCCGGACACAGTGCTTGTCAACAACAACAAACAAACAAACAAACAAACAGAAAAACACACTGTACGCTTTGGGCCAGCATCTTTCCTGAGGACAAGCACATACTGACGCAGGCTTCATAAAGCCTGTCATAGAGAGAGAAGAAAAGGCAGAGGAAATCTTCTGTTTTCTATTCATGTGAAGTAGGTGGTGTTCAGAGAAGGTAGATCTTCTCTACCTAAACAGTCAGTGTTATTCTGAAGGAAGCAAAATGTTGTCTTCCATGGAGTTAAACAAAAATTGCCTCATTTTCAAATTCATAGACCCTTGGTATTATATTGGATTTACTTATTTTTCCTCAGTATCTGACAATTTTTTTTTCACAGAAATTCAAACATAAACATTTAAAACATGATTTGGGGGGACCTCCTTGGTAGGGCAAAGGGTTAAGTCTCAGCACTATGAAGCTATCCACAGCCACTATAGCACGAGTTCAATCCCCGGCCAAGGAAGTTCCCACATGGCGCAGAAGACCTCTCCTGCCTCGCCCGCTGCACCCCTCAGCAGTGTATTTCAGTCAATCTGCCTGTTCTGCTCCCCACTCTGTCTCTGGTGAATCCTCTCACCACCCTAGACCTCTGGCCTACACCCTAGTTCTTGTATGCATAAATAAATAAATCTTTAAAAAAATTAAAAATAATCAGGACATAGTAATACTACCATTAGGACAGCTTCGTGAATCTTTTCTTCTTAGAGTGAAATATTTAATGTGAAAAGTGGATTTTTAAAAAGATTTATTTATTTATGAATATAAGAACTGGGGTGTAGGCCAGAGGTGTGGGATGGTGAGAGGATTCACCAGAAACAGAGAGGGGAGCAGAACAGGCAGATCAACTGAAGCACACTACTGAGGGGAGCAGTGGGCGAGGCAGGAGAGGTCTGCTGCGCCATGTGGGAAGCTCCCTGGCCTGGGATCGAACTCATGCTGCAGTGGCTGGGGATAGCTTCATAGGCTGAGACTTAACCTGTTGCGCCACCAGGGAGGCCCAAAAGTGGATATTTAAGTTAATAACTCACTACTCAGTAATTGTCAGAATTCCTCATTGATGGATTGAGGGAAAATAAATTTGCTTTCATTTGGTAATAAGTGCTTTATGACTTCATAGTCTTGAACCAATTTCAGAAAAATATCCTAAGAAAAAAATTAAGTAAAGATATATATTCTTTAAACTACTCATTACAATATGTCTTAACATAACAGAAATTGGGACAGACTAAATATCCAGCAAAAAAGAAATATGTAATTAAGTAAATTTAGGTTTGTCAAGCAAGTGAAATATTATTCAATGTCTACAAACTATAATGTTGCAAACCATGTGGCATTATGCAACTTCTTATAGATTGTAAAGTAGAATACACTGAGGTTACAAGTGGAAAATCCGTGAAATTTTCTGACAAGGACACAGAAAAACAAATTTACAAGAGGTCCTTTATCCATCTATTCAAAGGCATCTCAGATCTGTATTGTCCCCCGTGAGGGCTTCTCATCCTTCCTTGTACCTTTGCTATACTGTATTCCCAGCCCACAAGGTGCTTCTGTCTACTGCCAGATACTCTACAGGTATCCCTTTGTTCAAGACCCTACTTGACTCTCATTCCTTTCCCAAAGTTGGCTTTTGTCTTTGGAGGGAAATTGCTTTGGATTTCTTAGCCCTTACTGCCATTTCCTTGATGGTTTTGTTTGCTTGATCTTCTCAGATATACTGAATTCCACAGAGAGAGTTATTCTTAACATATGCAATAAGCAGTCAATATATGATTTTAAATGAATAATCAATGACTATAAACTCTTTAGTACAGGGTCCATTTTGCATATTTGTATCTACAATACTTACCATGGTGCCAGCAAACATCAGATTGTCAATAACTCCTCACTGAAGAAATGGATAAATGAATGTAAATGTATTGTTAGCATATGACTGCTGCTGCAATACAGGGATGTGTTTTTCTTCCCCAACATTTTCCACCTTCTGTTTCTATGAATGATCAGATAAGGTTCTCTTCTAGAAGGAGTGGCATTCATTAAAACAACTCACCCAAGTCAAACTGGTCAGAAATGTAGCCACAAGTCTGCCGAACCTCCTCACTATCCCAGCCCAAGGGGTAGAGGGCACAGCCAGCGCCGATCAACAAGCCTGTAAAGAGAGAAGACAAGAGGGCTTACCAGTGCCCTTCTGCATCCCTAGATAAAGGCAGTAGGGCGGGAGAGATCAATATTAGCGATATAACAAAGAGCATGGTGTCTAATTTTTGGAAAGCATTAGCCAATGTTCTGTTAAGCAATCTAAGTTCTATTTGAGTCTAAGAACATTTTCAAGTCTGTTACAAGAGAAAAAAAAAAACCCACAAACTTGACAGTTCAGTTTGGTTCCAACTTTGTCTTCTAAAACATTAGAAGCTTTGCAAATCCTGCTTAGGAAACACAGTCCAGAAACCCTTTTAATTACGCTTGTAAAAAGTCAACCAATTCTACCATCAATCCATGTAAATAAATACATAATTCAGGAGCAAGCCGAGTGACTGACAGATTATGCTTCATCATTCATTAGGTTTTTCTTTTCAATTTAAGGGCCAAAATAGAATGTCTCAGCATCATCAAGTTTTATCAGGGGCAGAAAAGAACTTAAAGATTTTCATGAACTACTTGGGCACAGGGATTGAATCTGTGAAGCGTATTAACTGCTCAGCTCCACTGAGAAGTTGAGAATCACAGAGCATCTACTCATATCAAAAATACTTTAGAAGACAGACACTTATTGTAATCTAAGCCCTCCTTGCAGCTAAGACAAAAAGGGTTGGTGATTTAAACTGAAGAAAGTGACGGATTTATTTTAATATAAATGAAGTTATCAAAGCAGTACACTCTGAGCTGACAGCTTTCCGAGGCAAGACTTCAGTTTTGCATCAAAGCCTAACACGGTTTTCAAAGAAGCTGAACGTGACTGAAGCACTCGCCATTTGAATCTGTCTGTGGGCTAATCTGAAAGCAACATCTTGTCACGTCTATCGGTGAATATCATTATCATTACCTGTTCACCCCGCGCATGTGAGCTGAGGCGGTGGGACCACTCCATATCAGGAGTGCTGAGAACATCAACCCTGTCTGAGTGAATGTGGATTACAGGGAGCTAAATGAAGGAGACTACTAAATGAGAAAATCCATTAATATGGTAATATAGCAGCAGCGAAATGACAGGACTCCAGCAGCATCTAGAAGAGACCATCAACATCTCTGGATTGAATCCCTTTCTATCTGCCTCTGGTCCATCTTCCCATTCCCCTGTGGGTGATTTAAGTACTAGTAATCATACAAGTGACTTTTTCCGTGCAAGCATCTAAAGAGGAGCTGGCTTCCATCTCTCCCTCAGCCTCCACGCTGGGAGACAGCCCCTCTGAATGGACACTCCTGGCTTCCCACTCTAGAGCACCTCCCTCTGATCTACCTCTTGGGTAACATTAAATGACCATCTATTGCATGGGGGAGTAACTACAAAGAATCTTCAAAACTGTCAATCACCAATCCAGGATGTTCTGGCTGCAGTTGTATAAATATGAATTGTGTTGAGGCTGAAGAATAAGTCATAAAGCAGTAATACGAGGTTTTACTGACTAAGCAAATGCCCTAGGGGTCCGGTTTCCTTAGGCTTTTCCCTTTGGGATACAATTCATAGAATTATGAAGACAACTAGCTCCAAACTAGCTTTAACCATATCAGGTAAAGAGATAACTAATGAGGAGGTCAAAGTTGGCATAAATTGAATTCACTGACTTCTTAATAAATAATGTGTTATCATTTCTATGACATTCAATTCTTAAATTAATAAGCAGCACTACTTTTTGAGATCTTGTGAGCAATATTTAAGCATGACAAATGCAGAAAAGTAGTTAGACAAAAATTGTTCAGGTGTAAAAAAAAGAAAAATAGTAGCATTTCAATCATCAATTTTTTCTTCAACTGAGAGGCAAACAAATGATAAACGGTCTAATTTGCTAATGTTTTCAGGATGAAAAATTGTGTCATGCATTCATGAAAGCATCTATTTTGGTCCAGTATTATGCCAACACTTTGGGAGACTAAGAGAGAACATCTTCTAATGCCTATACGTAGATACACAGAGCAAGAAGTTCTGTGGATCTCTGAGTGATAGAACACTTGGCTATTGGGGATCTTTTGTAAAATATTGGGTTGCTTTTGTGACACTCTGAAATGTCGATTCAACCATGTAAATGATAAATACTTTCCTCACCACTCCCCTCCCCCAAGAAACACTTGATACACAGGAAATTTGCATTATGTGTATGATTTTTTTTTTTTTTAAGAAAGACTCTGTGAGCATATGCTCACAGTGAAGAAAGTTGTTCAGTGGAGATCAACTAGCTTATCTGGATTTTTCTATTAATATTTATGTAGTCTTTGTTTTGTCATCTGCTAATGTTTGCTAACAACAAAGATACTGCAGATTCCAAAGGTCTGAGAAACATTTCTGATGTAAACTAATCAGGCTGATTGGTCGTCACAATTATTAGGTTCTGTAGGTAAACATCAGTGGCCTCGCTTCTACTGTTAGAAGTTAAGGGGAAAGTAAGTCTCAGACCCATTCACCCAAATACATAAGAAATGTTTATTAGGCACAAAAAACACCAATTCTCTAAGCTCAGAGCCCCCACTTCCCCAACCCATCTCCATCTCCTCATCACTCTAACTTCTAACCGGTGCTCTCAACATACCATAAATGCAACAGAAATGCAGATGGCAGGATCGGGGCAGCTCAGGTCAGAAGGGCAACAATATCTTCCATTTAATGGAATGGGAGAGAGAGCACAGGACCAAAGAGAGTTCTAGACCTGCACTAACCAATAAAGTAGCCATGCACTAACTTATAGCTATTTAAGGTAAAGTTAAATAAAACTAAACATTGCATCTTTCGGTTGCACCAGCCACATTTCAAGTGCCCACGAGCTGCATAGCATAGTGGCTACCATGCTGGACAGTGCCAATGTAGGCCATTCTCTTAATAGCTAAATTGCTGCTGGAGAGGGTTGGGTCAGACCTAAGACACCACTTCAAAAGGATGCTAGGCTGGTCAGATCTTATACCCCAGGCTTGATTCTGCTTGTTAACCATCAAATCACTGCTCCTTTTCCCTTACGGGCAGCCAGGAAATTACATCCTGATAACTCTCCTGCTAATAGGAGTTCTGCTTCACATTCTACAATGAGAAGCCCTCCTGTGGGACTGAGAAGTTAAAACAGAGGAATAAACCCTCCCAAAGGGCATGTCTTGCTGTACACAGTAGACATGAGGTTTTGGAAGGGACTTGCCGGTGTCTCCCTTAGCACCGCCCACTAAGGGCAGATGATCAGCTATAGCTCCTTTCAATCTCTGCACTTCCTGATTTTCTGACCTTCACTTCCCCAGACCTTCAAATAGATGAAACTTTAATTCCATCTACTTAAAGATGAAACTTTAAATTCCTGGGCTGTATTCCATTCAACTTGAAATGGCTATAGTTTTTTCTTGTATTGGGCACACCCACATGGCACAAAGGCATTAGAGGTGATACAATAATTTCTATCCTACCCCATTACTATAGCATCCATTTTCTCAATTAAAAGTGATCTCTAGGACAACTTATACCTTGGGGGCAAATATAGATAGTAATATTGGAAGACTCCGTATTAACTACCTCAGGGGTGTGGTCTCTGGTTAGAAAATTTATGCTAATTAACCTCTTCCTGAGTATGAATTTATGAAGAATATACATTAAATGTTAATTAACTTGCCCTAAGGATTTCTACTGGAGTGAACTAGCATTTTGAGGGTCTGTACTTATTAGTGTGCAACCAAGGGATACCTAGGAATCCCAAACTGTTAAAAGAGTGCATTCGTAAAGGAATTCAGCCATCTACCCTCACAAAGGCAAAGGCAGCTGAATCTCAGTGTGAAAGATTTTTAATAGAATTGGTGTGTGTGTGTGTGTGTGTGTGTGTGTGTGTGAGAGAGAGAGAGAGAGAGAGAGAGAGAGAAGAAAGGATTTCAAGTAAATAGATTGCTAATAAAACTCCCCAAATTATGTACCCCCTTGTGAGCAAATGCTCAGCCAAACAAGCTCAGTCCAAAGCATGGCCACTGAAGCCCGAAAGCTTGCCACAAGTCTAGGGCACCTTTTGGCAAAGAACCCCAAGAAAGGGGTTAGGCTGGTCCCAGGGACAGATAAAGAGACTCAAAGTTGGAAATATATCAAATCAAGATGACGGCTGTCATTGTCTCTGCCAAGAACAGGAACAGCCCTCACATGTCTCTCACCAACATCTCTCTTCCAAATTCCTCTTCCAAGTGTCCATGTCTCCTCCAAGTCACTCTTCACATTTGCCCGCTATCTATTTATATACCCACCTTGCTCCTTCCTAGCTGCCTGTAGTTCAGGATATACTGGGACTCCTAATCGAAGGTGGCTGCAGGTAAGTGGGGGTGGGGAAAATGGCACCTGTTCACTGCCTTTTGATGCTCCTCTCTTGTTTATCGAGATGCATTCTGAAACATATTGAAATGCTACACTGTAAAGTTAAAGACAATTAAACATCATAGTGAGAACATCTTTTCAACAAAAGAAACCTGCCACTGCTCAGTTTTAGGAATGCTAAACCGTAAGCCATAGCGTGGAAATCAGGTTTGATGGAAGCAGTATTTGAAAGTCCCTGAATAAGATACCACTTAGGTATTCCACTGTACGCTGAAATGGGGTTCAGAGAATAGGCTGAAATTTGAAGTGGTTTCCCAAATGATATGTTAGTGACCTGATAGGCTTTAGTAGCTCTAGCTATGCAATTTGCTCCTGGGGAGTAAATGGCTCAAAAACTTTTATTATTTACATGGATTTTCTTTATTAGATTTATAAACCTTATAGTTACCACATGGGCTTAAATATGTGTTATTTTAATCAACTCCTGTGTCACTGCCCATAAAAGACAACATGAAAAAAAGTCACATTATCACACACTCTTTGAAAATCTGTGCATTATAGGTGTGGCAGTGAAGAAATACTGTACAAAGCAAAGGAAAAAACAGGGAAAAATGGTAACAGAGGAGGGTGGCTGGAGGAAATGTGAGCTCATTTGCAGCTAAAGACTCATTTGCAATTAAGAAGCAATCTATTTTTGCAATCCTAAAGACTTTGCAACTTTTAAGGGGTCATGAGTAAATCACAAATTAGTGTAAATTAGCTCAATCTTAAATTTCTACCCAACACCTCACTGAAATAAGCTATCAGGAGGCAAGAGACCATCAGGAAGGTCATTTTGCAGGAGACATTAGGAATTTAGAGAAATATTACCTCTGAAAAATGAAAAAAAATAGCCCAACAAACGACTCAATAATTTCTAAATGTGAACAATTCATTGACTAGTAGGTCATTTCAATCTTAATATCTTAACGTTTTGGTCTTACCTTGTTCAAGGACCATTAACGTATTTTAAGGGCCTCCCTGGTGGTGCAGCGGGTTAAGTCTCAGCATATGAAGCTATCTGCAGTCACCGCAGCACAAGTTCTATACCCGGCCAGGGAGCTTCCCACATGGAGCAGCAGACCTCTCCTGCCTCACACGCTGCTCCCCTCAGCAGGCACTGTCTTTCAGTCGACTTGCCTGTTCTGCTCCCCACTCTGCCTCTGGTGAATCTCTCACCCCCCTCCCCACCTCTGCCTACACCCCAGTTCTTGTATGCATAAATAAAATAAATCTTTAAAAAATATGTATTTTAAGAGCCAGGTCAACAGAATCACTACTAAGGAGAAGTCAATGTTGAAGAAGACACGACACAGAAAAATGGAAACGGTAGGCCCCTGGGAGCCATGTAGTGATGCTGTGTCGGCAAAGATGTCTGCCTTCAGGCCCGGATGGGCTCCAGCGCCTAGCCCTCAGCCTGGATCTGCTCTGCCTGCCCTAAACCAACTGAGGGAGTGTCTTTGTGGAAACTCTATTAGTTTTCACACAATGCTGGGAATATTTGCTATGATACTAATTATTTCTTAGAATCTGAGTGTGAAGTCTGAAGAGCTCAGTGGTCAGAATATAGACCTGGTGCTGGGAATTTTCCCTTCTGCAAAACTCTTTCTATTCAAAGGCACGACTTAACACTTAGCCAGAGGAATATTAACATGACAATCCGGTTCCTGCCAAGAAGGCAAAACAAACCTCTAGTCAGTCAATGCCAATTACTCTCCACAGGTGGTGAGAATAGAGTCCCCCAGTAAAACTCATAAAGCCTTGCTTTTTTCCAGGCTACTCTTGAACGTTTTTTTATGGGATCTCACTCCTCCCCACCCCCACCCCAGGACCATGACTCCATTCTTTTTCCAAGGGTTTTTTTTTTTTTTTTTTTGGTATGATGTGACTTTTTCCACCTATCGCCCTTTCAGTGGTCAGACCAACATTTCCCATCAATCCATCTTTTATGTTTTATTAGATGCTTTTATCTGTCCTCCGGTTCCTTTATCTTCCTTTCTGTGACAAGCACCAAGGGAAATTGTTTTCTTTACTTTTCTCATGAAATCTGCTCAGTCTTGTAGCCTGTTATCTGGGTTTCTCTTTGGAAGAGGTTGGCAGGTTTCCATCTCCAAGTCTCCCTATGCTAATTTATGTACATTATATTCATCTATTTTCACCCCTAGATAACAGTGCCTTTGCAGAAGGTAACGGAACGAATCCAGGAGTGGGAAAAGAACAAGAGCAAGGATCAGCATTGTAACTTTTTAGACTCTGAAAGCACAATGAGGAGGAAACTACTCAAGTACCTATAAGCAGAAGGCTTGGTTAGGCTCTCCCAAAAAAAAAACACCGTCCTTCAACGTGTTTCCTGGAAACTGAGGTACCGAACATTCAAGAGGCCGGTCCGAGTACACAAAGCCTAGATCAAGCCCGGAGCTCTTTGCCATCACCATCTGAAGCTTGTGTTGACGCACACTCAGGGTCACACACTCATCACCCACAGCATGAGTTCAACCAGAGGCATTTGGATTTGATCAACATCATGCTTTACTAAGTAGGGTTATCTAGGTCAAGCACGCACAGGGCAGATTCACTGTGGATTTGGGTAGGTGGGTAAAGTGAGTCCGGAGCCCTCGGTGGGATTTTATAGGCCTTTAACATTGAATCTAGGGAACCAGGTACAACAGGCAGACCAGGCAGGGAGGCTGACATGCAAGGAGGCAGGCAGGGGGGCAGGCAGGGGGGTGAGGGGTGCTAGGAGTCTTGGGAGGCAACTGAGCTCCCAGCCCCCACACCCCCCATCCTGAATCTCTGCACTCACTCTCCCTTCTCAGTGTTGGGTTGTCTCCTTTAGCAACATCATGGTCTCACAGTTGTCTCACAGTCTGTTCTCGGAGTGATGCGTCCTTTTACGCATCCCTCTAAGTTCAGGAGTGTGCATCCACACATGTGTACAGCCATGCTCTTTGGGCGTAGGTGTCCATAATCACGGGAAAAGTGCAAGACTGCAGGTTCTGGTCACAGAGGCTAGTGGCAGGAGGGTGTTAAAAAGTCTGATCACTTCACTTACCCTACAGGTTATTTTTTTCCCTGCAATCCAAATTCATTGTGTCTTGATTCACTGAAAATTTGTGTCAACACTGAGCCTACGTACATATGACTAGAGCCAAGTCTGAGTGGTCCCATTAAACAACTCAGGGTCCCTGGCCGGCCCAAAGACATTTCCAACTAGGAACTGCCATATCTTTGAATATGTCTTGGACATTTTCAATTCTGAGATTGAATATCCTCTTTCTGATTAAGATATGCTCACTCCTTCCCTTATGTTCAGACACTCATGAAAATACTAGGTGCTCAGTTCTAGAAACCTCAATGCACAGGCTGCGCTGGCCACTCCAGTCATAGTGAGTGGTTGGTTTGACCCCCTCCTGTGAGCTTCTTCTGGAACGCACTCTGTGCCATTATCTGGGCCTTACTGCATCTAATTGCACTTACTTATAAGTAGTACAACTCCTAGAAGGCCAGAAACTTCACTATATGTTTACTTTTATCCAAATCATCAGTTCATATTATTTATTAATATTAAATAGCAGTAATATTATTTCTTAGGTGTTTACAAGAGCCTCAGAGTAATTATATGAATTATATCACAGAGAGCACAAAACACGTAGTCGCCCTCACTTAGCAGAGGAGGAAACTGAAGCTTAGAGAAGCAGATTCATGTTCCTGAAGCCACTAAGTGGTATTTCCAGGACTTCTATTCAGGTCCAGCTGAGTCCTAAGCTGGTACTTCTAACCTCTGCCTTTCAATATTTTCCAAATCCCCAAGTGTTCACAGTCCCAGCTTTGAGCTGACATTCTTTGTTCACATGTACACTGCACCCCGTACATAAAGGGCCGGGGGGCGAAGATCAAGAGAGATTTTAAGTCACCATTCTCCAGGGACTGACTCTACTGTTGCCTATCACCAAGGTAAGGGCTCTGGGGTACCCCACAGACCCCCTTCCCTGCATGCTACAAGGTGGGACCAGGATGTGAGGAAAAGATCTTCCTCCCTATTTTTGACATCCTATTATCACAAAATCACCCAAGACATGGAAAATTCAGGTACGTGACATTCCTAAAGAAGTACTGAGTTCCCCAGGGCTTTTGTTTTGAGCTTCCCTCTGATATAAGTTCCATTCTGGAAACCTGTTTCACTTCTAACATAATATTTAGGAGGCAGAGGAAAGCTTTTCTTCCCACTAGCGCCCATAACCAATACATCAAGTGCCTGAGAATAGACAGATTCCATGCTTCCAAATCTTCCTCACTCATTTCTACTTGACTAACAACAGAAAAAAAGGTGTCAGGGTAAGACATGATTTATCTTTCTATTTATTTCTAAGGTCCTTAAAGTGCTTCAAACAGGGATCCCACCCTAGCACTGAGATGCCAGGCATACTTCCAGAAAGTAATAAAATCTACATGTGATGAAACAGTAAAAGACTTTCTACAAACGGACCTAGACAAAGCCCTGTGCAGGCTGCAACCTTATGGTGAGCCCTTTAAAATCCAGACGCTTAGACAATGGGAAGTGTTAAATACCATGTGATTTCACGCATATGTATTACTAAAGAAACAGAGCAGGTGAACAAGCTGAATAAAACAAAGACAAACTTAGATTATAAGATCAACACAGTGGTTACCAGAGGAGAAAGGGAAAGGAGCTGAGTCAATTGGGTAGAAGGGGTCAATTGTATTTGAAGGACAGAACTGGGCTTTTAGTGGCGAACGTAATGCCGTACGTGCAGACATGGACTGTATACACACTGTGTATGAATGCCGGACACTTACATACTGTTATAACGCGATGGTGGTTCAATAAAAAATTAAAAAAGAAATATCACTATCATATTAAAAAAGAAATATGGAAAATAGACAACGAAAGGAAGATATGACTATAAACATTGACCACAACTATATTCAATATTTACTTATTAAATGGAGACAGGCTATCATATTTATGTATACATAAACATGATTGTATGTATACATATATATGATTACAATCTTATGTAATGGAAAGGGAGAATGTTTAAAAATGATTTTGAAAATTTAATATGAATATCAAGTGAAAATCCTACACAGAGATTAAAAACAAGCCTCTCACACACTGGTATGCCACTTTTTCTTTAAGTTATAGATATTCTGGTAAAAGATATTGCATACCCTTAGCTTTCAAACAACAACAAATAATTAAGTCCTGAGGTTGCCTGGATTTTAGTTTCAACAAACTACCACAGTAGAGACCAGACGATCTAGTTCATTCCACATGATTTTGACGTCACAGAGAGAACAAAACACCACACACATCTGACTGCTAGAATGTCACAGGGCGATGCAGAGCACAGCCTTCGAAGCCTGAGCACGTTCCCTTCTGACTGGGGGATGCTGGGTTACTTTCTTGCCTTTCTCCTGGGTATATTTCCTCATTAGTAAAATGGGAATAAAAACCATATCATAGAACTGTAATGACTATTTGACACACACACTTATAAGCCTATATATGGATGTGCACATGCTCATACACAAGTCATATATAATTGAATGTAGAGCTTATTAGTATTTGAATTTAATATATATACACACTATATATGTACATATGTATATATGTACTTGACTAGATATGTAAGACATTTGTGACAGGTTCCTACTGATTTTCTGACTTAGGATATATATTATTTTTACTACTACTCCTCATAAAATACCTTTCTAACCATGGAGAGATTAGGGAATGTGAACACACCATGAGATCCCTGACAGGGACCATCGCTGAAGGGGCACAGGTGGCCAACAGACAAGTCTTTAAAGATGTGTTTTTCAGGCTTCCCTGGTGGTGCAACGGGTTAGCGCAGCACTGTGGAGCTGTCAGCGGCTGTGGCGCGAGTTCAATGCCCGGCTGGGGAGATTCCCACATGGCGTGGCAGACCTCTCCTGCCTTGCCCGCTGCTCCCCTCAGCAGTGTGTTTCACTGATCTGCCTGTTCTTCTCCCCACTCTGTCTCTGGTGAACCCTCTCACTGCCTCATAGCTCTGGCCTGCACCCCAGCTTGTATGCAAAACTAAAATAAATCTTTAAAAAAAAAAAAAAAAGATGTGTTTTTCCCCCTAATCTACTTTCTGGAACAACAGGAAAGGAGATCCTCATCTATTTTTCTCAGGTCCTTTTAAAATACCATCAATTCCACTAAAAAGCAGTACAACCAATTGGAATAGTTGACAGACAACAATTTGGAAGCAATTTCTTTCAAGACAGCTATAATAATTTGCCTTTCTGTTTTCTTTCCCTCTTGAAATGTCAAGGATAACTGAAACTTTTTACTTTTCCTTCTGTGATTTACTGATCAGTCCCAGACAAGTTTTGTGAGGACTTGGGAATTTGTTTCCAGTCAATTTAATATTTCTTTCACTTTGACTCAATTTTTAAAGTACCATAGTCTGTCTTTAGTATTTCTTGAGATTTAAGAATATAAAACACCTGAAATATGACTAAAGTATTTTAATAGGAAAGTACTCTGAGTACTTAAAATACTTCCATAAGCAATACTCGTATCTTTTTCAAATAGATTATCCTGTCATATTAAAATAAATGTATTTTTTTAAAGTGCCACATCTAACACAGCAGAAGTAGTAGAGGTTGAATCAGGAATTCTAATTCTTAGCCTCTTAGCCTGATGATGCACCTAACCTGATAGGAATTTTATTAAAAGACTTTAATAATGAACACCAGATACATCCCTAGAGCCCAAACCATGAGATATATAAATAATAGGTATATGGGTATATAGCTATTCATATATAGACACACACAGATACATACATATATACTTAATTTTATATACATATGTAAAATGGCATACAGGATAATCGATTTGATAGAGGAAACAATACTAATTGATCTTTGCTTCATGAATTGAATTGGTGGGCTTTGGGATCTGAGCAAATGTGGTGCTTTTCACAGTGGAGGAATTAAACTGAAGAAGATTCATTTATTCCAGACTCAGCGGGAGAAAAGTGACACAGAAACATCTCTGTTTCAAGTCTGCACTTGCACAAGTTTAGCAAAAACAACAATTATAGCAGGTAACAGTTAAACTGGGCTAGTAATAAGGTAGGGTGGCCTTGATGGATCCCTGGTGAAGAAAGGAGACCTGGAGTTGGGGAGGTGGACGGCAAGTTTGGGGAAAATGATAATAGACTGAGTTGGGAATCAAGGGAGGAGAGGAAAGTGGGGGCCAAGTGGTTGGGATGAGGTCAGTGACCCTTCCAAAAGGTCAATAATTCTAGGCCAAAGATTTATTTAGGCCTCACCCCACCCCCCCACCCCCGGGTGGCGCAATGGGTTAAGGGCAGCACTGTGTCGCTGTCCAAGGCGGCTGCGGCGCCAGTTTGATGCTTGGACGGGGAGATTCCCACATGGCGCAGCAGACCTTTCCTGCCCACTGCTCCCCTCAGCAGTGTATTTCGGTCGATCTGCCTGTTCTGCTCCCCACTCTGTCTCTGGTGAATCCTCTCACTGCCCCATACCTCTGTCCTGTACCCCAGCTCGTATGCAAAAATAAATAAATCTTTAAAAAATATTTATTTAGTGAGCAAAGGACCCTTACAGTTTGTGAACTGAGTTTCCAGGGTCAGAGCTATAAGAGCCCCTAACATGATCAAAGCTAGTGCTTTCCAAACCTGACATCAAACTATTCCTTAAGACCAAGAGGGGTGCGCTTGACCTGCTGGAGTCAGGGGCTGTACCACAAATCAGACCTCCTCTGAAATAGGTCTATTTGTGGAATTACAGTGGAATTTTTCATTCTACTATATAGATTGCCTTTTGTGTGTATGTGTAAAAATGCTTTTTCCAAAATTTTGGAGTGACATCGACATGCCTGTAAGATATTTGTGGCTTCACATATGTGTAGGGCACCCTGTTTCCCATAAATGTGTGTGGAACTTGGTTTTAGAAGAATCAATCTAGGCTGTAGTGACACATTCAAAGACTCAGTCAAGAAGCCAGAAAGGAAATGGTAGCCCTGGTCTCTGTCCAAAGCTTTTTCTGCAACAACAACTACAAAGGAAAATAGCTGATCTGACTGGCAAAGGATATATCACATTCAAAAAGGGTCAAAGAAACCCATCGCTACCCTCCAAGTGAGATGCAGCCTTCCTCATTTAGCCCCACGGACCCCACCAGTCTCCCACGGACCCTGAGAGAGTGGCAACCACAGGGGCCCCAGGGGTGTGAAAGACAGGGCTTACACTAGTCTTCCTTCAGGGGCACTTGCCCCAATTGAAATTTCCATCTTACTTATGAAGTAAGATGTGTGCCTCCTTTCCCAAGGGGAAATGAGCAGCTGCTAATCAAAGGCTGTCATGTGTGATTTGTACTACCCAGGACTTCATGGAGGCAGAAAAACAAAGATCACAGCGCCATGTTTATCCCCCTTTCATTGCTGGTTCTGGCAACAGTATTACAGTCAGGCAGGCGAAGTCAAAACAATTTTCTAAAAATATGGATCAGCTGAGACCATTTAAAGCTTCCTTTTATGGAGTTAATGTTAGGACTTTCCCCTTGGGCTGTTTTGTGTATTCTTTCCCAGAGCCTTCTCTTCCAACAGCATCTAGCTATCTAAAAAAATATACTTTTTTCTTCTTGCCAGGGGAATCACAACCTCCCAAAGACTGATAAGCAAGGCTGCATTCTTCCCAGGAGCCTGGGCAACTATTCCCAAGGGCTCCATGGTTAAGGGCAGGAGGCAGTGTAAGCCTCCCTGAGAGTTTCTGCTGGGGAGTAATTGGTTTTGTTGGTAGACCTGGTGCTGCCCAGCAGGTGGGACAGACCGCAAATCAATCTGTTTCAATCCTTTCAAGGATGAGTGTCTATTTTCCCAATGATTATGAAAGGAGAGTATTATATTCTAGAGGGTGAATATAAACCACTATTTTGTATGGATGCTCCGACTTAGGGAGAAAGAAGATTAACCCTCTGAATAAAGCTTCTCGCCCAACTCTGAATGGCTTCTGGGAACGAGGGTGCAGTTACACTGAGGAGGTGTGTTTCCAGTGTAGAGTGTTTCCTTTTTCGTAAACCAGTGAACAAAGGCAATGCAACTGCTTTCACACAAAGTTTGTAAACAGGCAATTCTTAGAATGTGTGCTCCTTAAGGCTACCTGCCATAAAGGCTGGAAGTTTGATTTAAGAAAGGGACCCAACAGAACATCTGGTTCCACAGCTTTTCATGCTGTGCTCCTCAAAGTCTGAGGTGGGAGAGTGGGTGAGAGAGTGGGTGGGGGATCTGCATGGTGTCTAAAGAGCATGTACCCAGGAGCAAAGGGTGGGGATAGGAAGGCTCTGGCTACACTGCAGCTTGCACACGACTGTTCTCCGCATTCATGCTGGCTTCCATGTGGTCATTTATAAGAGGAAAAGGTTCTGCTCAATATTTTTTTTTAATTTTATTTATTTTGGATAGAAGTACCTCTGGGGTGTAGACCAAAGGTGTGTGGCTGGGGGTGGGGGTGAGAGGACTCAGCAGAGACAGAGTGGGGAGCAGAACAGATTACTGAAATACACTGCTGAGGGGAACAGCGGGAGGCACAGGAGAGGTCTGCTGCACCATTTGGGTTAGCTCCCTGGCCGGGGATCAAACTCAGGCTGTAGCAGTGATAGTGCTGAGACTTAACCCCTAGCCACCAAGGAGGCCCGCAGTGTTTTTTAAAACTACCCTAAACTGGTGAAGGGAAAATGGAATGGTCAGGCTTTTCTTCCGCCCTCCTGCCACTTGCTTCTTCATCCTGTCCCTGTGGTCTTGCATTCCTTCTAGGTTGTGTTACCTGCATGGATGCCGGGGCTGAGAGGCATGGGAACAGGGCATGCATACTTTGATTACAGACACTGGGCCAAGAAGCCAAAGAGCACGGATATGTAATTATGTGAATGCAGACACCTGGGTCCAGAAGCGGGGATTAAAGGGGCTCCTGAGCTCTGATGATCAGAGCAGCGTCACTCTGAGACTGGCAGGGTTCAGTTGCTGCCTCCCTGTCTGGTGGTCTGCCCGTGTCGCGTTCCCTGATTCAGCATTAAAGGCATGATAGACATACTGAGGCTCCAGAATTCTCTTTCTGTCTGCACAAATCAACAATAACTGATGGCCTGGGTGGCTGCACAACCCTGGTTTCATGGATTGAATGGTGTCCTCTCTCAGAGATCATGTTGCGGTCCTAATCCCCACCCCTCAGAATGTGACTTTATTGGGAAACAGTCATGCAGATGTGATTAGTTCAGATGAAGTCTGTAGGGTAAATGAAAGAATGCTCAGGATTTTCTGCCCTACCGCCATTATCAGTAATGATAGACCCCTACGGTCCTACACGCATGCCTGATGGCGGGAACCTGAGGAAGGTGTGGGAGTGTGTGAGTGGGTGCACCTGAGCCAGAGGGTGGGCGTATAAGGGCAGCAGCGCAGCAGCAGTAGAGGATGGAGCGTGGTGGCAGAGGACCGTGTGGGATGCAGCAGAGGACCATGAGAAAACGCCAGAGAGCCTGAGGGAGTGACGATTCACTCCCAGTCTCCCAGACCCTGGCCCCCCTGCCTGCCCTGTACCTGGTTGCATCACTACAAAAGATAATTTAGAAAAAGCCACCGAGGGTTCCAGGCATCCTCCTTCACCTGTCTGCCTGAATCATAGAGAACCTGCACTGTGCCTTGCTGGCACTACGAAGTCATACTGGAGTAGAGAGGACCTCCTTCTGTAGCACTGGCATCTCTGTGCAGAGCACTAGTCACAGAGGGGAGACCGCCGAGCGAAGGCAGAGGCAGAGTTAAGAGTTCGGAGATCCACTACCACAGGCCAAGGAGCAGCCGGAGCACCAACTACCACACAGAGGCAAGGGTGAGCTTTTCCCTAGAACCTTCAGAAGGCCATAGTCCTGCAACACTTGATTTCAAACTTCCAGCCTCCAGAACTGCAGGAGAAAAGATTTCTGTTGTTTTAAGTCACCCAGTTTCTGATCCTTTCTTACAACCATTCTAGAAAACTATCAATTATAAACCTGCTCAAAAGAATTCTCTTCTTTCACCATTTAATTCATTTTTACCTCTAAGTTGATAAAGGACAGTAAATTAAAAGAAAAGCAGGTGAAAGGTATTTTCTCAGTTTACTAATGGAATCTACACCTCCCCCACCCCACAGTGTCTTAAAAAAATGGTTCCAAGAAGACACATGCATAGAGTTTCCAGCTTCTCCAGACACAACACTGAGGTTTAAAGAGGCAACCTTCAGTCAGACATGCCAGAGAACACTGTAAATCTCTGCCTTACCATTGGGTTGGAGAAAGGAGGTTTCTCAGGGTTTTTCATTTTTATAGCCTGAAGGAAGCATAACTTAACATCAGACATAGTCAACCATGGGTGCTTGGCATGTGAGATGCAAGCTGCCTCATCATAATTTATATCTAAGTAGCTTCTCACAGGGCTTGAAGAAATTTACAGACTTTGACTTAATGAATCCTTACAAGCCATTTATGAGGGAGGAAAGGAGGACAGTGATCCCCTTTGCCTCTGGCATCTCAAGATTTGGCCAGTTGTTTTCAGAATTGTTTCTTTTCTCCCAATACAGGACTTTTAGTTTAAAGCTGGTGTTCATATTTCTGTATAACCTATTCCTGGGAGTACCTGGTTGGTAGGAGAAAATCATCTCACCCACCCTAACCCTTACATCCCAATTTTTAGAGAGGGTACTCAGAAAGCCCAATTTACTTGAAATTACCATTTATTTAAATGCTTATCTCCTGAATTACCTTGAGGTCTAGAAGACTCAATGTTCATGAGTGTGTGGGGATTGGAGAGAGGGGAGAGCAGCAGCCTTGTCCAATGGCCTCAGGATGCAATCACAAGTGTTTTAGGGGTGCAGGCAGAATCTCAGCACCTGAGCAGACACTCATCATGGTTCACAACTCTAGTAACTCCTTTGGTCAGTGTTCAGATTCTTGTTCCACTGGAACAACTCCCAGCATTGCCAGAGTTGGGAAGTGTGGAAGAGAAATAAAGTCTTTCCTCAAGTCAACAATCAGTGCAAGAATTCAAGTTTTAAAACCTATGGCTTTAAAACCCCTGGTGACCAAGAGGTTAAGTCTCAGTGCTACCACAACAGACTGAGTTTGATACCTGGCCAGGGAGCTAACCCACATGGTGCAACAGACCTTTCCTGTCTCGCCCACTGCTCCCCTTAGCAGTGTATTTCAGTAGATCTGCCTGTTCTACTCCCCACTCTGTCTCTGGTGAATCCGCTTCCCCCGCCGGCCCCCGTACCTCTGGTCTACACCCCAGTTCTTATACACAAAAATAAACAAAATGATACATTTCTTTGGCTGCCACAAAAAATAAAATCTCTATGGCTAATTAGATGCTATAAAAATTCCAACCAAGCATTTTCAATTTTTCAATACAAATGTTTGCAAGCCAAAAGAACTTAACATTCAATCTGGTTTATTCTGCTGCTTATTTTAAAATCTATAACGAATCACATTTTTATAGTATGTTCAGCAATCTTGTCGAGAAAGACAGTAGAGACCACAGAAGTGGTTTTGTGGATTTCTGTTCATTGGTCTGAAGGATTCCGAGGAAAAACTAAGTTTAGCTTCTTTAAGCAGCAGATATTAACACAAAAGGTTCCAAACCAGCAAGAAAAGCGTATTTTCAACATTTATTAGAAGAGGAAAAGACCATAAAGAAGGACACAAAGTTAAAGGGAGTGCACAAGTTTTTTCCAGAGTCCTATCAAGGGCATTGATATGAGTCTAAGCAGAAGCTTAGGAAGGCAGACTTGGGAAAGCAAAGTACAGTAACACTGGTCAACAAATTTTTACAAAAGTCATAAAACTGAAATAAAATTAGTAATTTCCTATCAATTTGTACGTGCTCAACATGAATATGACAGTCAAATTCTAATTTGGCTCTAGTTTTTTTTTTTTGTAATTGCAATAAATGAATGTTTACATCACAAAATGCATGCCAGTAGTAATAGGACTACAGTTAATATCTATAAAAAATCAAGGCATAGACTACTTCTTAGATTTCTTTGCTTGTCTCTTGTACAGCTGTTCAGGAACATCTCTCGGGAGTGTCCAGCAGTAGTCAGCCAGCATTGTAGTAGACCATTTTCCTTGGTATCTTTGTTCCATTGATGTGCTATCTTGATGAAAACATTCGCCATTTCATCACTAACCATACAGTTTTCAGGGAAGAAATCCAGATGGGAATGAAGGAAGCGGATCTTTAGAGACATATTGCAGCAAGTTTCTGATGCTGCATCAGCATGTCTTCTACTAATTCCTTGTAGTTTTCTGCCCTAACGTTCCCAAAAAAGTTTGTAGACGCCAGGTGAAAAGCATTCCATGCTTGTTTCACATCACCCTACAGTAAGTTGTTGAATCGGTCATCTCAATTCAGACGGAATGTTTGGGTAGACTATTCTCAACTTCTTTTGCTTCATTATTCCGCCGAGAAGAGGAGGAACCAAGCAGAAGTAAGTCTTTTATGTGGTAGCTTGGCTCTCTCCACACCAGGGAGACTGCAAACGGCATTGATGGTCTTTTGCCATTTAACCACTATGAAAGCTGTGTTGTACATGTAGCCCAGCATATATGTGGGGCCCAAGGCTTGTCTTGGTCATCAGCCTTGCATCCGAAGTAAAGATGATAAGCCTTCTTCACTTGAGAAGTGATCCTTTTCTTCTGGTTGGCAAATGTCACTTCCCCACAAATAGAGCAGAAATTGTCCATGCTACTGATGCACTTTTGAGGCATTACTGTTCTGTATTGTGTCTAAATGGATAAAATAATAACAGTTCTATGGAACAGTAGCTTAAACTGTCTCGCACAAAGTCTGAAATATTTTCAGTGCTCAATCTTTCTGACAGGGCTTTATATAGCACACTGCTGACATCAGCTTACTTCAGCAGCGGCCTGGCAGTAGTATTGCATTGCATCAGAAAATGATGCAATCAACTCTGGATGATGTGTGCATGATGGTATTATGCAATGTGATGCAATATTACATCATTTTAGGCTGATTTAGGATGTTGCAGTCCTACTGGATAAATTTACACAGTGAAACATGTAAAACGAATTATAAATGAAATATCTTCAAAATGAGAGCTAATCAAAATTTTTCAGGGTTATATTCATGTTCAGCACACCAAGATACTACAGATTAGGGCCTTTTAAAGTCAGTAATGATCTCACTGTTGACCAGTGGAATTAAATTATTTGTGGAACAGGGAAAATCATGGGGGCTTAAAAGTTTCTCATATCTAACAGTGGAAGAGAAATTCATCCAGAGGTCAAAATGTCATGGCAAATATAACCTAACGTTGTCTCTTGCATTTTGAGCAAGATGAATTCCATAGTTATCAGCACCCAAAGGTACGGTGAGCAGGGTTCCCGCATCAGAGGACCTTGACAGCCAGAGTGTAAATAAAGAAATACATAAAAATAATTAGATCCAGGAAAGCCAACCTGAGGTGAAGTGGGATTTGGTAGCAATCAAATTTAAAACAGGGGAGGGCAATAATATGTACCTCAGCATGAGTTTTGCACCAATCCATACTTTCTCTTAATGTGAACTTGCAAAAACTGGCCTAGTTCACTCAAAATGTAAAGCAAATATCCAGTTTCTCAGCCACACATGGCTACTGTGTTGGACAGCACAGATACCAGACATTCTCATCATTTGCAGAGAGTTCCATTGGAAAGCACTGTTTTAACGGGAACATCTTTCAGACCTTTCAGGCTATTATAAAGATGGCTGATATTCCTAAGATCTTTCTGTATCTTCCTAATATCAAAATGCCAGTTAGCATCGACCACTGAAAACATTTGGGGCAAAATAAATTCCATTATTATCAACATTTTACCTGTCATCTAAGTTTTCTTCATGTCTTTTTATTATGATATCTGTTTTACCTGTTTTCAAACTAACCACCAATGAAATAAAGAAGAATCAGCCATGCATTGCTACAGAGAGGATACAGAGTGAGAAATGCAGTGTGAGGTGATTTCCTCCTGGGGTGAATGCCATAAAATGTGATTACATAAAACTAGATGGTGTATAGCCTTTTGGGATCAGTGTTGTATATGTGGTTCCCCATTGATCAAACTGTCATTAAGTGACATGTAGAAAAAGAAAATTTATATATATAAAAAGAAAATTTAAACATATAGCAAGCCATTAGTATATAGAAACCTCACTTGGATTATTCCCTTATCGAGCTTATGTGACATTAGGTTCTGGTATCACAACTTTGTTTACTGTGACTGCAGATAATTATAGCAGACACACTGAGTACTTTAAGTTCAGTAATTGTTCATGATTTTACAGCATTTATATGAACCTTTAAGAAGTGCACATATGAAGCCATTTGCAAGAACCTTCTTCCATAAGCAACATGAAAGTAGAAACTAGAAAAGAAAAAACAAGGTACAGCTGTTTCCTCCACTATTTCTTTCCTTTAAAATCAGAACTTCACAGTTCCAATGAAGAGGGGAAATTTATCAGCTTCATGATGATACAGATAAAAGATACTTGGAGTCACCTGGGGAAGTGACACGCCCCCTGTCCTATGCCATCAGATTCAGTGAAGCGTGGCGAGGGAGCGCTCTCCAGGCGATCTATGCTTCCAGTCGTTATGATTAGTCTGGTGCTAAGGCAGGAAGATTAGCAGCATGAATATCTCTGCGCTATTTGGAGATATAGATATTTAGTCTTTTCCTTCTGATTACTTAAAATCAGGTGCCCTAAAAGTACCATTTCCATGTCTTTCCTGATTTGCATCTCTAAAATCATACTCCATCAGTCTGATTTCTATTATTTCTATGTTGCTGTGGACAGTAAACCAAATTGGCTGGGGTGTGGAATGAAAGACTTTGGGGTCCGCTGCTGGAACTCCCTAAGGTCAATTAACTCCCCCTGCTCCAGACAATACTTTTGCCCTGTCATTTCCAAAATAGGGGCCCTTAGTTGTGAGAACCACTGGAAAAACAGGGAAACAGGGAAGTATTAAAAAAAAATAGTCCAAAGGATGAATGGAAAATTAATTATTTAGATAACAAGTTTATTAGTTTTTCTATGAACCTCTGCTGTCCAATATGGTAGCCACTTGGTTCTTGTGGTTGCTGAGTCCTTGACGTGTCTAATCAAACTGATATGTTGAAAATATAAAACACACATTGAACACAAAGATTTAGTGTGGGAAAAAAAGAATGTAAAAAAACCCTAATTAATAATTTCATTAACAATCACACGTTGAAATGACAATATTTTGATATGTTGGGGTTACATAAGATATAACATTAATGTGAATTTCATGGTTCTTTTTACTTTTCAAAACATACTCATGGGGCCTCCCTGGTGGCGCAGCGGTTGAGCACTGTGCTGTGGAGTTGTCGGCAGCGCGTGATGCGGCTTCAACGCTCAGCTGGGGAGAATCCCACATGGTGCGACAGACCTCTCCTGCCTCGCCCACTGCTCCCCTCGGCAGTGTATTTCTGATCTGCCTGTTCTGCTCCCCACTCTGTCTCTTGTGAACCCTCTCAACGCCCCCCACCTCTGGCCTGTACCCCAGCTTGTATGCATAAATAAATAAATCTTTAAAAAAAAAACAAAACATACTCCCTAGAAATTTTAAAGGACATACACAGCCCATATTATATTTTGAGTGACAATACAGACATAGGCCCTGATCACCAGCTCTATTTGTGGTACAAAAGAGCTCAGAAAATGCTGACTCATGAACAGTAACTCTTAAAGTTATCTGCTATGAAGGCAAAAGAATCCTCTGGCAACAACAGCAGAAGGAAGACTGGAATTGGAGAAGGCATCATAAATATCTCCACTATTGAGAACAACATAAAGGCCTAGCCAGCAGCTGAAAGGACATAATCTAGCAGTACCAAAAAGAAATCAAACACAGATTTCAAAATCCCTGCCTTGTCTTTTGAACTCACTGTGGGAAAGTAGCTCACACAGCCTGCTAGAGGTTGGGGCTGTGCTCCCGAGGTACTCAAATCTCCACTTTGATTTTCTCTTGATCAAAGATGGCACCTCATTACTAAAAAAAAAAAAAAAAAAGGTGCGCCAAAGGCTCCTGGAAGGGATTTCCCCAGCAGGGTATACAATGGCCCCGGGAGATAGTAAGCTCATTTGATAATTACATTTCAGAGTTTAGGGAGTAATATGTAAATCCTCAGATATTGAGACATAAGGAAAAATGGGACCAATACATTGTATGAGACTTGGAAAAAGCACTGCTTTTATCAGGGGCAATTCACGTCATTCACAGAGCCAGACAATGAAGGCATTTGCTAGTTTAGACAGGGGAACATCAAGCAGCTCTCTGTTTCTTCCTTTATTTCCAAGTTGAGGTCCTTGTGCTCTACAAGCTCTCATGTTCTATAAATATTCAGGAAGAGCAGTTAATCATGTCAGCTTTCTCATCCAAGAAATATTTTATCCCTGCCTCTTCTCCAATCTTTCCAGGCTTAGAGATGACCATTACTCTCCTCTTACAAAGCCTGTAATTTACCTTTAAAACACTTCACGATAATCAGTGCAATATTGTGCATAGGCTGGTTGGTTTAAACTTTCATCATCGAACATGTGATGAAGAATGCCAAGGTCAGGGTGGCAAAGTAACTGCTGATCAGAAAGAGCCTCAGTCTAGAGGCAACCACACGTTATCTGTATATTTATCAAGAGCAGAAACTGTGCCAATAGCAAATAAATATCATCAGTAGGTTTTTATTAGTGGAAGCAATGTTTTGTTAATTAGCATGACAGATGTAAAAGGATTTCATTAAGTGGCATTTGGGGTATCCAAAGTATGTGCACTGTGCACAAGGGTATAAGGCTCAACCTGGGCTTGCACCCTGCTCCCTTAAGCCTGAACCTCGCCTCCTGAAGGAATGGTACCTGTGGCTTGATCCTAGTTGGACCTGTGCCCAGATTTAGAAGAATTTCAGATTGATGATGCCAAGTAGAAGGCCTGGAATCCTGCCTTGTTAATGCTGTTGTTTCTGTTTCAAGCAAACCTTTCATACAGGATAAGGCGGCACATCCAGAAGTAGAGCTGGGACTTTATGGAGCTAACAGAACAAAGTGTATGAACGGTTTTGTGCCTGTTTTGCTAAAGATTATTTATTAAATAAATGTGTGAAAGAAGTTTGTTTGAAATGTGCATGTTTTATAACCTAGTAGGCATGTGATAGGGGAAAGGCATTCTCTTCCAGATGTGGAGTTTCTTGGTTGTTTCTATAATCAAACAGAATTAAGCCAGTGTTGTGCAAGGCCAAACTGCCACAGGTTAGTAGGTAACATCTCCAAGTTTCACCTTATCCGATAAATGTGTTCTATTTCAGTCTTTTGGGTATATGATCCATCCTGCCTCTTGGAGACTATAAAATGCTGTCAGCATCTCCACCGGGTCAATTCTGATTCATCCTTCAAGGATTTACATTAACCACTGGCTCCCAGACTTTCTACACATTAGAATTACCTAGACAGCCTCTAAGATATCCCGTAGCCCACGTAACACCCCTAAAAACTAAGTAAGATCAGTTGGAGTGGGTGCCACGTGTAAGTGTTTTTTCAAGCTCCCAGAATAAGTCCATTGTACAGACACTTGGGAACCTCTGGCTTGAATGTTATTTTTCTTAGCAAAGACTTCACTAATCTCTTACCTAATTTAGGTTTGTCCGTAACTTAGGCTTTTTTTCTGTCTTTAGTTGTCTGTATGTTTTCTTATAATTAGCTGTGCCATTTTTCTTCATTAGGGCATACCTCACGCTTTGCCATTTTTGCTTTGGTACTAACTTTCTCTTAGACTGTTCTCTCTGAGGGCCAAAACTGTATTTCTCCTCTTAGCATTTGAAGCAGCTATTAAAGTGCCTGGTACATAGAATGTACACAATATATATTTGTGTAAAATAAATGAAGCAATGAATTCAACATTTATCTCTTCATTAGTGATTTCTTCCCCAATTGAAACTCGTCAACTAATCAAATATTTGAGTGCTAACTATGTGATCGGTTTTTTAACAAGTACTTTGCAATGATAGGAGGGAATCTGTGAAGTTTTTGAGTAGGAATAATGCATGAAATCATAAGAGAAGTGGATAAGGCAGAATATACAAAAAGGCAGAATATAGAAAGTGACAGTGAGTACAAGGTTATGAGTGACACACCTGAACACTTGTTCTGCTAGATTTCTATGCGTGAACTTGGGCACAGGCAAACTTGTGAATCATATTTCCAGGCTATCTCCGTTGATCCCAACTTCACCTTTTTTTCCCTCTGGTTTTTGAATTTTACTACCTGGAAACTCTTCTTGGACTTTGTTGGCCTCAATCAGTATTTGTTGGGTTTTGTTTGTTTGTTTGTTTTTTTCCTTATTGTGAACCAGCAAAATACATTCACTCACAAAATGTGAAAGCAATAATTTTATTTTGAAAACTGTCATCTTTACTTAATTTTGATCAAACATTTGGGATACTATGTAAATAATTAGACTGATGAATCACAGAGCTGTGCTGAAAGAAACAGATTTGTTTGTGAACTCTAAAATATTTATTCTCTACACATTCTTATCTTCCACCAAAATCTTTGATGATGTAAACATTTCCTGGCCTGTCTCTGAAAACCACAATTCCTGCTTCCGGCCTTAATAGATAATCTTGGACCAGGAATCCAGGCTGGAGGCAGGAGAAGGGAATATAAGTTCTTGCTAATTTCAAGAAGCAAACACAGAAACAGACCCACAGAAGTTCTTGGATCCTTTTGCTTCATAACATAAATGGGTGCTGCAAATTAAGGTAATGTTCACAGGCCACATCAGAATGAATGTGAATAACTTCTAGGGGCTTGAGGGTAAAAGAAGGCATATGGTCAAAGTACTAATGGAGGACACACAAAATTAGTCCGAGTGGCTTAGGGCAGTAACCGCCCTTTTTCTAAGCTAACTCTGAGTTAATGGCAGGACCCATTTCATTAAAGCAAAGGATGAAATTTATCCAAACTCCTTTTGCAATGGGTAACATTAAAGGGGCCTCAGAGATGTGACTGACATTAATTTATTATTCTGTATTGTAACTGAGATCCCCAGAAGTCAGGGTGAATGGAAATGACAATAAGGCGTTCAGCACGGTTTCACTCCATGGTTCTGGTTAGTCCTATGTCTTAGAAGGAAATGGACGCTCTTTATCAATCAAGGCTTGAGATTGTTATGTAAAATGTTTTCCAGTTGGGTGTCTTTTCTTTCAATAAACAATATGCTATTTGAAGAACGGTGTGACCACAGCATCAATGAGTGACTTTTAGTATCCTGGAGGGTGATTTATGTGTACAGTTAAGATTATCTATAAGTCATTTAAAAAAATAAATATTCTCCAAGTTTCTAAACCCTTAACAATGTCTTTTAAGTGATATTGATCTATGACTGCTCCTATTTATTAATTCAATTGATCTTCTTAAACATTTTAAACTACATTTACAAACTTACTATGCTGAATTTCCTTCATTGTCTCAATTATTTGAGTATAAACTCTATTACATACTCAGTTATTGTATGTATGACAAATTAAGTCTTGACATAGTGAATTTTGACCTACCTCAGATGATTCATATTATTTAGTAACTTATTAATAATTCAACTTAAAATCACAAGTTTGAATAAAATAGTCAATTATCCATTTTCAGTTTAATCACAGGGTTCAAAGAAATGCTCAGACACAAGATACATTCCTATTTCTTAACACAAAAAGAGTATGATGGAGTCATTTTCTTAAACATTATATATTTAATTTGAAATCTTATAAAAACAATCTTATCACCTCAAACAATTTTGTGATCAAGCTGACAAGCATGATGGTTGAGGCTACATTCTCCACTGAGAATGACTGCAGATTTCAGCCTGGGAGAAACTGGAATGGCAAGAATCACAGGGTAATTTTTCTCACCACAATCAGCAACATGCTAAGAAAATTCTATTTTGCAGTTATTAGGCCAACATGTATCTCAAGACCATGCACTCCAAACATAGCGGTCTTGGAGCTGAGGTCTCCAGATTAAAGTCATGCCTTTATTCAGTTTTTATCTACGAACAGAATTTTGTGAAGCACAATAAATGTAGAGCTTAAATCCTACTTTTGTTCATTTGGGTTTTGAAGATAAAATTTAAATTTCCCATGGAATATCATGGATTCTTTCCCTTAAAAAAAATTCTTTACTGACCACACAGTTCATGATTTTCCAAGTCAGTCCAGCATGGTTGTAGATAGTCTACCTGAGAATTTCTGGGGATCTGTTTCTTCCAGACCAAGCCCCTAAGTGCCCCATGCCCTGTCCCTAAATCATATACAGTGCTGTCAACCATTGTTAGGTCAAAAATAAATGAATAAACAAACAAACAAATAACCCATATTATGGACCTAGAATTACGCTGCGTTATTCTATAGCAAATAAGTTTTCCTTTTTCCATATTTTTTCACTACAAATATCTTCACTAACTTTTCTTAATCCTCCCCAGTACCCAACAGAGCATAGGCCTAACAGTTCAGAAATTGAAAACTAGAAGAATTAGGTCATGTCATCTAAACTTGGTATTTGCTAAAGAAAATAACTCAAAAGCTTTAGAAAATATCTTGTTGTAATTAAAAAGAAGACATGAGCTGCAAATAGGAATTAAATGTAATGAGCTATGAAAGTGAAACTTTTCTACATAATAAATATTTATTTAAAAGGTTGTTCCACTTTAATATTCACTGATCCATATACATAAGTGCATAGGACATATCCCTTTGCCCATAACTGTTAACAACAACTGATTTATGGCCCATCAATTTTGTTTTTCAAGGATCACTCTATTAAAGTTGACTTACTTAATTAGTCATCAATGACTACCAAAAAAACAATTATTAGAGTCAGATAAACAGTAGTCCATTCTCTTGGAAAGAAACAGTGGGATTTCCTTTCTGAGAACTAAGGGAAAGTTAGTTAAGGGAAAGGTAGACACACATCTGGGACACAGTGTCCAGCACAGTGCTTTCCTCTGCAGGAAGCATGGAAAAGGATGCCAGAGACCACTTACTTTCCCTGTCCCTGCAATAGCCAAAGGCAGGCTGTTTATACTCAACTACCTCAAATCTTCTATGAAATACTTTGGAAATTAAGTAAAAACAATACATACGCAATCCTAAAAATGTCAACAACTATTAAATAAACTATTTACATATACAAAGAAGGAGCTGAATTTTAGGTAAACTTATTAAGAAGTCAGTTACATAAATTGAAATTTCTATTTATTGATGACAATATTTCTTGGTGTTCTAAATTACAGACTAAAATAAACGGCCCTGATGCAGGCAGAAATCTTTTCCAGACTATCGGATCAGCAGCCCAGGGAATTATTCTGTAGTAATGAAGACATCTTTTCATCCACAAATTAAAAACAATGTTACAAAGTTCCTGGTATAATTACTTTAATTAAGTACAATTTATTTGATCCTCATACAGATCTTCCAGGATTACTGCTTGCATATAGCCAATTATAAATACCCAGAGATTTTCCAGGTCTCATTATAGAAAGCTAAAATGCTTTAATAAATAATGTATCCTCGCATAATTTGGTTCTATTCTATTGTTGTATGGTGCCTTCCTGTATTTTGCACCAAACATACAATAAACACATGTTTCTTACTTTTGCCCTATACCCAGATGGAACTGTAATGGTCTGAGTCACTGAAGAACAAAAATGAAGTTCAAATAGAAGTGGAGGCTGACAAAAACCAGTGGCACTGTCTGTTGACTGCGGGGAAAGGAAGCAGGTTCAGTTTGGAGCTTTTAGCAATATGACCAGGAAAATAATTTCGAGACTACTTTTAACAGCCATGGAAGGGATGGGAAGCTGTGTCATTATTATTTTTTTAATTAGCTAAACTGGTTATCGTTAAGAAAATAAGGACTTCTCATTTGGCTTGTTCCACCCCAAGCAACCTGAATTCTTTGTAAAGAGAAGTGGTAACTATGGAAGAACCTATAGATTAGGGCACCACCGTGGCATAGTGGCTAGTGTACTGGAAGATATGAGGAGTTTGTCTTAAGCCAGTGAGTTCTGATAACAACAACTAGAGTGAAAGGCCAAAATGACATTTGATTCATATTCTAAGTGAGTTTTCTCTTTAAGAAACAACTCTTTGGTTCCTCTGACCTGACATCTAAATACATTATGTTTCAAATTGAGATGCACTGAGAGACTACACATAACTGACTTTGAGAAGCATTTTTCTGTCTTCATAGTGTTCTAAGCCCTGAGGAGCTTTAGAGACTCATGTCTCTGGGTCAAGCAGTCCTCATTGAGTTAAATGCCTGCCTTCCACTACCCACGATCTGAATGACACAATAACTCTTTACATTTCTCAAACTAACTATTGAGCTATTTGGATCAAACTCAGCAGAATGGTCTTTGGGTAATGACATTTAAAAACTGGTATTTGGTTAGTGAAAGGATAATGTGACCACCGCCCCCCCAAAAAAAAATAAACACAAGAAAATCAATTCAAAATAATTTCTACTATAACAATGGATTCCCTTTGGCCTCAGTCATCTTTTAAGACAAGAATAATTTATTGTTCAATGCTATTCAATAGCATGGCAGGATCTCTTAGTCAGGTTCTAGGGAGTTTATCATTTTTTGTTCCAAACACCATAATCCGGTGCAGGAGCATGCTCAGCATCAAATGCCAGACAAATGCTTAAAAGCAGAGTGTTTTGAAAATTTTTGAGATACAAACTCTTAAAAGACAGACTGGAAAACACTGTCCAGATGCCCAAGTATTGTAAGTTTTATGTTCTAAAATTTTCTAACTAAATTATACATCACATTTTGGATAACATCTGAAGAAAAAAAAAATTCTGTGATTAAAAAAATAGCCAAGAAACAAAAAGCCTTTCACAACAGTTCAAAAATCCTGAGGCCAAATTTATTCATTCATTTAGCTTTCGGCAGGCAACTGCTTTGTCCCCAGCAGTATTATGCAAGCTTACTTAAGAATGCAGAAGGGTTCAGAGAGCTGAAAATTCTATTCCCATTGCCATGGTGAAAAGCACAGTGCAAGGAGATAGCAGTCCCCCAGCACGAGTAGGGTGGTCTCCAATATTCCTTTGGAACGCTACTACTGAATCTACAAATACTACCACTCAGGAATGGACCCTCTGTCTAGGACCTAGAAAACATGACTTCAAAGATCATTTCTGGGAAACAGACTCTCCCACCCCACCAGCAACAATGATACAAAACTAACAAAGACCATCATTAAAGACAAGAATTTTTGCTTATCTAAAAAAAATGTATAAATAACATTCGCAACAGATATTTTCCACACCCTGGGGAGGTGCAGCTCTTTGAAACCCAACCTAAGCACAAGCATCTGTACAAAACCACCTCGAGGACATCCTCACTGAGATGCTCAATCAGTGCATATGCTTTGGGATGTTTTCCAAAAGCAAAGTCTCCAATGAATGTTAACATTTCACTGCCTCCTTCTTTTCTGGATGTTATTGTATCAGGAAGTCATTATGCCCTATTAATTTTTGAAGGGGAAAAAAATAATAGCAGGATCTACAACAACTTCCTGATAGCAGAGCACAGCAGCTTGGCTTCCAATCAACATACCATATTTCAAGTAAATATTAAACATTAAAACACAGAATTCTAAATAAGTGGTTTATTATAGGAACTGTCCCTGGTGGACACTATTGTCAGAAGTATGAGAATAAAAGTCTGAATTTATTTTCCATAATGTATGTTGCCTACAATAAATGTATTTCTTCACAGGCAGTATGACATGTAAGTGAGAGTGATCTTTGCACTCTCTATCCCAGAGACGATTAGATGCTCTAACTAGGAATATATACTTCAACTGTGATCAACAAATGTTTCATCCAAAGATCCCATTCCAAGTTGTCTGCCAATGATTTGCTTTAGCTATTATTAATTTGCACACTAACCTTAGATTTTTTATAATTGCTAAGTGGATTTAAGAGATGGGAGTTTGTTTCCTGAAATACTTGGTGCTTAAGATATGTGGACTGGCTGGAGACATTCTTCATTCTTACGGGTTCATACTAGAAAAATCGAGATGAAGCTAGTGAGCAAGGGGGGATACTCTCTTAAATGGCTCCTGAGATTTAACTCCAAGTAGTGCTGTATCCAGGCAGAAGCAGAGGACTGTGGTTGCCTGATGCCAACTCTCAGGTTAGTGAAAGTTCTGCCCTTAGAACAGTATTGTGTTGATCTCAAGGGGACTCTTTCATGTCAGCTGTGTTGGAACACCTAAAAGGACAGTGAGCTGGGATTTTGATGAGCTTCGGAAAGGCATTATAATTGTTAGAGTCTGGGTTATGTGTGGAAAAATGTATTCTATGTATGTTTCTATATTTGTAGTGAGATCATCAGGAATGGGAAAGCTATAACCTCACCTGCCTCTAAATACTGGCAAACAGGGCTAGCTGTTCTCAGCATTCCATTTCTTCTGGGGTGCACACCTAAACTACATTGGTCAGCCTCTCTTTAATGGATGTGGGCATTAGCTGATCTAGTCAAAGGAACGTGGAGTGAGTGACATGTACCACTTTGCAATCATGACTTTTAAAAAGTAAATGGTCATCTCCACACTCTTTTCCCTCTCCTGTCGGCTGGATATAGGTGTCGATGAGGTTTAAGGGTGACACACCTGTGGAAGGAAGCTGGGTTCTTAACTCGTCACGTAGAAGCCCACTAGTAATGTTAATGGGGACTCTAATGTGACCGAGAAAAATGCTTTTATATTGTTTCAGCAATTACACATCTCTAGTCCATGTTTTACCAAAATCTATTATAACTGGGTAAGGAAACCACCAATATTTACACACAAAAAAATGTAATCATTTTATATGACCAAAATGACTTAGAACAGTATGAATGTACTTAACTATAAGTGACCAATGCACTTCATTTGAAGAATATCTGGAAAAAAACAATGTATCTGGGAATTAGCAGATTTTTTTTTTTTTTAAGATTTATCTATTTATACAAGCTGGGGTATAGGCCAGAGGCAGGGCGGCGAGAGGGTTCACCAGAGACAGAGCGGGGAGCAGAACAGGCGGATCAGAAATACACTGCTGAGGAGAGCAGCGGACGAGGCAGGAGAGGTCTGCCCTGCCATGTGGGATTCTCCCCGGCTGGGCGGCTGGGTGTTGAACTCGCTGTTAAGGGGCGTCAACAATACTACATCAACTAAAAAGAGCAATTATTGAGTAGTTAGGATGTGTCTGGAACTGTTCTAAAAACTTAATGCATTCAACTGTTCTCATTTTACTAATAAGGAAATGGGTTCTGAGAGGCTGTTTACTCAGTTATACAAATCATAAAGAGCAGAAGAAGGAACTGGAACCCAGGCAGCCAGGCAACTGTGCGTAGCTCTCTACCTCCCCACTCTATTGCCTGTCTCCAGATTGTCCCAGGAAAGTTAAAGATAAGTGAGACTTGCTTCACCTCTAAGAAGATTATAAAATTAAATGTAATGCAAGGTAGTATACGTATTGCTAAGAGGAAAACCAAATGTGGCATTTTGAAGAGGGGAAAGATAGTATCTGATCAAAGAAATATGTAGAATGTTTATGAAGAAAACCAGCATTTATTAATCATTTCAATTCAGTTCAGCACACTTTTACTCAGCACCTCTTTATGCCAATTCTTTAAAGAGTTCCTAGTCCAATAATAACTACAAAGTGTATACACCCTAATATGTACTCAGGAAAATATTCTATTTAAAATAAGAAAACAAAGGTTTGGATATTCACAAAGTATGTTTCTGTTTAAACTTCAAATTCTGAGCTACTTTGTTTTTTAAGTATGTCTGAAATGAATTTTTCTGTTCCTGTCTTTAATAAGAAAACATGTGTTTGCATTTGAACAAGTATATTGAAATCTAACACGCAAGTTGAAAAGTGCACTTATAAAGGCACAGCTCAAAGAATTCTCATAAACTGAATATACTGTGTAACCTTTGCTCAGTTGTAAACCAGAAAGTGACCAGCACCCCAGAGGCCTTTCAATCATCACACCATCCCAAAGATGACCATTATACTAACTGCTACAGAACATTCTCGATGTGCCTGTCTTTGTAGTTACATAAATGGAATTATAACTCATGTGCCTTCTGTTATAGCTCATTCATGCAACTTTGTGTTTGTGAGATGGTTTTATCATCCATATTGCTCAGTGTTATTATAACTGGTTTATTGTCTCTGCAGCCCAGCATTCCTGCCTATGACAATACCACAATTTATCCAGACCACGATTGTAGGCATTTCGATAGCTTCCAAGTTTTGTTTGCTTTTACATGTCTTTTCCTTCACATTTGCAGATTTCATCTATCCTATATCTACATGTTGCTATTTGGAAAATAACTAGAACTAGAATTTCTAGATCATAGAATTGAGGCATTTCCAAAGGTATTTTCTACCTGGAAACTGAACTTAGTAAATGGTGTTGCATGTTGGTAACAGCATGAATCAAATCAGAAAGTCTTAAAAAGTAAGTGTTGGTTGTGAGATTAGAAGAGTTAATATTGATACAACATATTCTTTCTCTTTTGACCCTTTTTAGAGTCAGATTTTAGCCACAGTTTAGTGATAACTTATCAAGGGGACTGATTCTTGTCATTTTTCAACAAATTGCTTCGAAGAGCTCATACTGAGCTTTAAGGCATATACTTCAGGACATCAAAAGAAGTCCTCATGATCAATTTTGGCAGCAGTGCAGAAAAGCAAGGACCTCTGTTTTTGGTGTTATGGCCTCTGGAGAATCTCGGGATACTTTTTTCTCTTGGTCTCCTTATTTCTAGTGTATTCAAATGAATATCACATATAATTCTTCAAGTCCCTATTGTTGTGGCCTTACTTTTTGCCATTCATGCTAAAATATGTTATGAAATTTTTGCTCATGTAAGTTTAATAGAGGGCAAAATAATGTCAACTATTTGTCTTAGCTCTGCCCAAACACCTAAATGATATAATCACTTCACAGTTAATAGTTTTTTCCCTATGTTTATTGGCATTTAGACTCTTGAGGGTGTGAGGCAGGTTGGAGTAAGTTAAGCGGAAAGAATATAGCATGCTAACTTATTTCAAAACATAAATAACAGAACCAGATCAAAGCATTTGTCCCAAAGCATTTGGGAAGACATTGGCACAGAATTTTTCTTAAAAACACTTATAATTCAAGAAATTGCTCAAATTTTAAAGTGTGAGTTTTTCCTTCTTCCTAACCTTCCTTACACAGCACAAAACCAGGTTATTTGGTAAGGAACACATTCCTCAGCAGCCTGCGACAGGCCAACTTGGCCTGGTTTAACTTGTGCTTTTTTGTAATAGCAACCCAAGACGGAAACATCTGGAAAAATACCATGGCAGAGCTGGTGGGATCAAAGACCAAAGTGAAATGGTCTATTGTTAATTTCCAAGAATTGACACAGAGTACAGAATGAAATAATTCAGTTGGGCAAGAATCCTGCTGGGTTTCTGAAAAACTTGTATATCACTGAATTGCTATGCCAGATTGTTGAAGGAAAAGTAGTTCAGCAAAGTTGAGGAAAAATAAATTGCAGTGTGTGTACACATGTATGTCAACACACATGACCACCAGAATTCAAATCTGCAATCAATACATTCACTGTGTATTCCTCTGATTGCAAAGACAATTTGCCATAAAGACATTGAATAGATACAAGTACCAGCTGAAGAAACACTTAAGTTCTTCATGACTTGAAGCCAGGAATTATGTTTGCAAAGAAACATCCTGGTCCCCCACCAGACTGAATTCCAGAGGGCAATGACTGTCTGGTTTTGCCTTACTCTTCCTAGTGGGTGAATCAGGGTCTGGCATATAGTTTGCAGGAACTGAAAGTCTAATGGGTTAAGAACAAATGAAGAAATGAATGGGCAAATAAATAAAATAGCAGCCAACCTTCATAGTGTAAGTGTCGTATTTGACTCTTCTTAATCCTTTCCCATTCACTGCCAACATATCTTCTTGATTTCTAGCTAAGACCTAGGGAAGTCTTAGCTAACTTAACTGGATCATTTGTCTTTGGAAAGACATTGGCATGGAATTTTTCTTAAAAACACTTATAATTCAAGAAATAAAACACTTACCTAGCTTGAATGGATATTTGACACTTAGATACTTATAAGGAATAGAAAGACCCTCTCTATTTCTCCGCCCATAGTAAGCGCTTATGAGAAACAGAATGAATGCAAACTGAAGAAATGCTCAATAGATGAGATTATAAAGTCTTCCTGGGTGACATCCGAAAGCAGAGCACTGCAATGGGAATGGTAAATAAAATGAATAAGAATGATATCTTTGCTAGGATTAAGAACAGAGAAGATTTGGTTCAAATATATTAATAATTATTAGTTTCTATGATTCAGAACAAGATTCTACCTTTAGAATGCAAATCCCAAGAGGACTTTTATAATTATCTGTTTAGTTCATTAACATGTCACAAAGATTGGCAAAGTTGAGGAAAAATCTTAGTGTATACATATATATACACACACAGATGCCTGGCATGTTATAGCTGATGAACTCATATAGTTGATGAACCTTACACTGTTAAAAAGAAAAGGACACTCAGCTCTATTTTATCAGGCACATTAGTTGGCCAGATCATTTACTCTACATTTCCTTCACTGAAAGCAGAAGATAAAGAACAGTAATCTCTAAACGTGGTGCTACACAATGGCACTTATGACCTTAGCACTTAAAGGATAAAAAATAAGCAATAGAGATTTTTTTCTTTCTTCCAGCCGAGGCTCCCTTTCCATATAACCTCTAATGTTTGGGCAATAAAGTCCAAAGTTTGATACTGGAGAATGGTAGAACTGGATTTATCAACTTAGTGTGATGTGTTATTTAGTTGCAAGACAGGAGAAAGTGCCAATGTTCTCTCTTTTACAGTGTGTGTGAACATAAATCAAATACAGGAAAGTTGTAAAGTCATTGTGCAGTTTTTTAAACTTTTATAACTCTGGTGTCGGAGGTGGTAGAAATCATTTGTAAATGATATGCAAATCAAAGTTTCCGCTTCAAGTTGTTAAAACCTCAGTTCAGCTAGTACCAGCATCTATTTTTATCTTCTTGCCTACAACAGGGATATAAACATTTGTCACAGTCATTTAAATGATGAATACATTTGGTACAATCACATAAGATTGTTTTTGTAAATGTGAATACATTTTTGTTTTAAAATGTCATTTGCAGATTTCATCTATCCTGCCTGTACAGGTTTTTACAAATTTGAAAGAGGCTAAAATTATGTGGATACTACTTTTAGTTCCAGGAAGCAACAGAGATGGAACAGGTTGAGTTGCTTTTATTCTACTTATCAGTGCATTTTCTCTTCTTGAAATCACCCTGACTGATTCCGATCCCTTCTGAGAGAGAATGAGACTGGCCTTTACCATAAAGACTAGTTCCCCAGCATTTCTCACAAGGGCACTGTCTGTTGGCAGCCAGGGTGCAGAAGAATTTGTGGGAAGCTCTTGAATCTCTTGCTTGTGCACCCAGATTGACAGGGCTAAATTAGGTCATAGCAGCTGCATAATGTTCAATGAGGCAAAGGCTGCACCAGCAAATCCAAGAGAAGCGTACATTCCTAAAAGCATGAATTGGAAGCAAAAGTGGGAGTTTTGTTTTGCTTTATAAAAATTTATCTTTCTGCTCCTCTCTATCGTTTAACCAACAGCTCCTCTAGCTTTCCTCCCCCACAAAAGGGCAAAGAGAAGGGGGAAGAAATCACATGAATGACCAAGTTTTCTTCAGCAAAATTCCATTCTGCAAAAGTTCATTAGCTGAAGAAACCACTCACCACAGACCTCATCTTTATTCCTTTTTCATTCCCCTCCCCCCACTTTTCTTTTTAACCTTTCAGCTCAGAATTAAGTCTTTGTGATTTTCAGCACATCAATGAACTCTCACCCAGCCCAGACCCACAGAGCTCCTGGGCCAGGGCAGGAGGACTCTGCGGGCTGCATTCCAATTCAGTGAGCTGGTGACAAGGAAACCCAGCCCCAGCCATCAAATGGGCCCTGTGTCTGAATATGATTCATAACACAAACATGGTTAGAAAGCAAAAGAAAGGAAGAAAAAGGAATGGGATTTGGAGTCATTCTGTCAGTATTGTTGGAAGATTTAGAGCTTTATCAGGGGAAAGAAAGGATTTATTTTTATGTCCTGGCATCCAATCCACAGGAAGATCTGCAGCAAAAGGAAGTCAATGACATTATACAACATCTTCAAAAATAAGCTCAACTAAGCAAAACCCGTAGCTATCACTAGCCCCGCTTTCACCCTGTCTGGGCAAATTAAATTTATGAATGAATAAACAAACGAATGAATGAAATAAACATGTCCTTTTTGACTACAGCCAATCTTGACTATAATTTTTTCCTTAATTGTGGCATGTTAGTTTACAACACTGTATGTGATTCAGAGGTATAAAATCACCCTTCTTCAGAGGTACATTACTATATAATACCCACCTCCAAGGCAACTATAATCCTGTTATGAATAATGTAGGGACAAAGGCTAAATTAGTTGCTAATTCTTTTTTATGAGATTTGAAATAAATGCTAGTAGGATATTTAGATATCCAGTGAATTTTAAAAGCAAATTAATTTAGGTGTCCTTATTTATTCACAAGGAGTTTTATAGATTCAAACCTAATAACCGTTGGCTAGAAATCCACTTTGATTCCTAAGATAAAGTTGTAAGGAACAAAGTAAAGCTTTCGTTTTCTTAACCATGCAATAACGTTCGCACCAGAGTGAAAACACCTGGCCATATCTTACATTCGTATTATTCCCCTATTTTTAATGGATTTATGAATACTTTCATTTTATCCAGGAATCTCCTTCTAACAATTGGCACCATTGGGAAGTGATAGCTGAATATTAAAAAAAAACTGTACTGTACCCCAGCTTGTATGTATAAATAAAAAATAAAATATTTAAAAAAAAAAACTGTAGAATCTAGTACCAGTGTGAATGTGTCAGTGGCTGATGATTATCACCACTTTAAGTCCTCTGTGTCTGCAAGACCCTCATTAAGGCAGAGTTCCTTGTAGCTCCAAATAGCAGCTGTGCATTTTCTTCAGTTATACAAATACAATATGTGATTTGGTCCCAGAAACTTCACAATATTGTCTATTCTTTGGGAAATTAAACAGCTTCACCTTTACTATTTTATATTCTCCTAATCTCTGGCATTAGCATAAAACTCCACTATGGCCAACGAACTCTGCAGACTATTTTATAGCATATAAAGTTACATCCTCCTGAGCTGCTAGGAGAGCAAAGCAGGGGAGTGGACTCAATGTTTAGTGATATATAAGGAGCTGCTCAATGACCAGTATGAGGACCCAACAGACTCACTTCTCCTGAAATGTTTCAGCAACGTTATCCTTCCCCACATTTTTAAGAAATAGGGGGGTACATTAAGCCAAATTTGTCAATGGGTAAATCAGTCTACATTTCAAATGCTGAGATGCTAATCTATCCACTTAGTTTATTAAAACAGTTTGTACTCCTTCTGTTCTGACCTCCAAGTTACTTACAAAAGAGAATAAACACTTTTAAATGTGAAATAAATAATATACAATAACAGCTGTTTCTCAATTTTGGGACTATTTGCAAAGTACAAGTACAATTCCATCTCCTCTGTTCAGTGAGTTAAAACTGATGTCACTGGTGGGAACACAATGGTCTAAGGTCAAATTCTTTTACATATTACTGAACAGAGAGAGAGAAGAAACATTTTCAGGCGGATTGGTATGAAATGGTTTCAAAACACTTTTGGTATTCCCACCCTTTTCTCTGAAAAGCAGAAACCAACTGAAATAGATTATTATAATTCTTATTCAAATATACAGTTTTATTTCACTAAAAACTCCAAAAAGCTTTACAACCAATTAATTCCTTATTCACTGTATGTGAAACAAGAGTAATCCGTCTTCTGAAATTAATTAAAAGGCTTTAACTTCTACAAAAGCTGTTATGTTCCTAATTGTTTGAGCAAAGTAGTTTAAGTTCATAATTCCTTCCAAATCCTATTTTTTATTGAAATTTTTAATTATTATGAGTCTGCACATAGTGATGTATTTTAAATCCCAAATTTAAAAAAAAAAATCATGTCACTCTGCCTGCAGAGTTCATAACTTTCCTTGAGGGTCTTTTTCCAATGTGAGGCTGACCAATAGGTTAGAATAAAAAAAAAAAAAAAACTTTTCTAGAGATACTTACAAAACCGAAGTACCTTTTATAACTGTCAATAAAATATTGCTTTGATGAAAATAAGGATGTAGGGAATGATAATTTTCCAAAAAGTGACAGGAAGACACAAAGAGGTTTATGAAAAACACACAGCCTAATTGCTTGTGTATTCCTAGAAGGCATGGATCACCAGCTGTGTTTACATCTGTTTAGCTGTACTGATCTTTACATTACCAGGCAAGCCTCCTTCAAATTAGGCTCTCTGCAGTAGTACCTAGTGTTCTCCCATAGCTCCCCTCCTAATTGAGCAAAACTACACCCTCCGATATAAGATGCTTATTTCTCAAAGACTTTGTGGACTCTGAAGATTATGGTCTGGATTATTATGCAATTCTCACCATACATGCCTATCAAAGTGTGATCTATATCTCAACTTGAACTTCTGGGGGTAGATTTGTTTGGTGGACCATTAACCTTTCATTGTCTTTTTTCCATAAGCAACAGTTAATGCTAGGATGGTGGGCAGAGGGGAAAATAAGACTTTCCCAATTAAAAGACCTGTCCTGAAGAAAGAATAATGCTCACAGTCAGAAATGGAGTCCCCACCATGCCAGTTTTCTTAACACATCAAAGTACAGGATTTTCTTTACACATAAGTATAACCTCAAACTTCTTCCATTATTGCCTTGTGAATGAGTATCAAGGGAGTAATCGTAGAGACATTTGTCTAGGGAAGACAACTTAAAACTTTCAGCAGGGAAGGGGAAGGTGGACTTTGTCAAAAATTAGAAAGCTTTCAAAAGGCAATTTGAAAGACTTGAAGGAAACGTATTTTCACTTTCACTGTCAGCTATACTTGAGGGAGATGACCACAGTGAGCGGTGGTGAGGACCTTTCTGGGGCACTGCTATGATCAACTGCAAGGAAGATAAAGAACTGCTAGGAATTCTATACTCTGTTTTTTGTCCAGCAATTTCTTAAGTTTTCCAGCAGTCCTGAAGTTATTTGTCCTGGAAAGAACACGCCTCCTTATTTCCTACAGTGCAGTTCTTAAAACTAGCAATATCTTATCTTTAAATTTTGAGTCTGGGTTTCTTTCTTCCTCCCTCCCTCCCTCCCTCCCTCCCTCTCCCCCCCCTTCCTACTTCCCTCCCTTCCTTCTTTCCTCCCTCCCTCCCTACTGCCTTCCTTCCTCTCTTTCTTTATTTTTAATCAAAGTTAGTTTGGTTACAGAAGTGAAAAGGAAATGTATTTTATCATTTCTGTTTTGCCAGGAGGGCATTCTTATTCCTGGTGGTAGCAGTATCTAACATTTGCCTATCATATCACACACAAAAAATAGATCACAAGTGTGGGTACCCATTTACTTTCCCATTATATTCCCAATAGAGAGGCTCTCTATCATGCAGAAGAGCCAAAAAATTGAAATTGAAACTTTGAAATGCATCAAAATAATGCTTGGATATCATATTTTTTTAAAATTCCTCAATTGTGAAAATGTTTGTCTTAAAATATACTGTGAAAAATATAGCTAGTGTTTTTAAATTTCTCTTACAGATGTTACCAAATGAATTCATAAACCCTTAAGTCTTAAGTTCATAACACATCAATCACAAACAACAGATTCCAGCTTTATGACTGATCCTACATATTGAAAGAATTTAAAAACCATTCTCAATGTCATTTAGATTATTTCTTGGGTGAATGACAGTCTAGTGTTCCACTTTTTGTTTTACAAAGTATGAAATCAGTGTTTCCTACCCATAATTATCAACATTCGCAAATGAACATTTACTTGGAAAGATCCCATGTTAGTGGACTGCCAAGTTCAAGGTCCCCAGTTCATTCCCACTGGTAAGCAATGGAGAAATTAATAGGGCCATTCTGGAGACTCACAGCTGTCATCTGTTTCTACTTACCCAAAACAGTTCAAAAAAGTATGTTGGGGAGAAGATGGGAAAAGGTTGGAAAGTGGTTTCAGAATGCTAACATTTGAAAGTTGGATATATGAACCTGCCTGCCTTTTGGATAACATATTTGAATTCTGCTCTCTTTCCTGGCAAAACACACACACACAACTAATCTGATCTTACATAGAAAATGATCAGGTAATTGGGTACCATGGTAATATAAAGGATGGAGTAAGCATAAACAATTGGTTAAGTTTGTCGTTATTTATTTTAGTTTAACCGTTCAGGACATGAGCTTGTATCACATTGCTTTTAACAAATTTTGTCAGAGATAATCATGGGCAAATACTGGGAATGGCAAGTTATAAAAGAAGATAATTTTGCCATTAGGATTTTTATATAAATGGCAACAGACTGCCTGGCATGCTTTAATATTAGGTATCATTAATTCTAAAACAAAAGTAGTGTTGGTGTATTTTACTTCAAGAAGAAAATATGGTGGGTGATGGCCATAAGTTTCTTGCAAAAAAAAAATTACACCTTTTCATTTGCAAAGCTCTTATTCCAGCTTCTTATCTTCAGCAATTTATTTTGGATACAGAGTTTCATTTATGTGGTGTTTACCGGGGCCAAAATTAAGTAAAAGGATGCTCATGTGTATTATTCTCAACAGGTCTCTTGTATGACTCAGATTATGTCAAATTTTATACATGAATTTATCTAAGTGGAATATTGACAACATTTCCATAAGATAAATAGCTTTAGGTTAAGACACTTCAGGAATATTTAAGCATATACTTTTCAAACAAACAGTGCAATGGAATCTCAAAGTTATATGAATTGTAGGGCACAAAGTTAACATATCTATATAGGGTTTCACAAATACCAATATCTGCACTGAGAATTATGCCATTAAAGAACTTCATTTCATTTTTTTAACTTCTTTTAATACAGTCCATATTCTAGAAGTAACCACAGAATCATCTATAGTCTTCTGGATAAAACAGAAACTTTTTGTATCTTTTCATTATTAGAGTAACAGGGGTCAAAATTTTTGTCCTTGCCTGACAAGTTATCTACTTCCTGGTCTATCATTACTGTGGAAAGTTCTTAGAATATTACTGTGCACATTGGTTAAAGTTTTGTCCCTATTCTACACAGCAGACTATCAATGTAACCTATAACCACAACTTTCTCTATAATCACACATGTCAATCAAGGCTAAATGTTGGATTAGAGGTGAAAGGCCTTTGGAAGCCAACTACAACCAAGTGGAGGCTGCTTAGGTCACAGGTTTAATCTACAGGTTAATCCTCAGGTTAACTTTACACTTTAAATTCGTACTAATGATTCTTAGGAAGTTCATAGCGGTAAAATTAAAACTCAACCAAAAAATTCACCTCAGACCCAGTAACGTTATCATATTCAGAAAGGTGATTTAAAATTTGATACTACATTTAAAGTAGTGTTTAACACATGTATAGATGGAGTATTACCTTGATTTTTATTACCTTGATTTTCTCAACACAATAGAAAATAGATTTAATATGGAGAAAGAGAACAAAATAGTGACATAAATGGTTGACTGAGAGAAACCGTAAGGATCATAAAATTAGATAACACATTTTTTCTTAAAAGATAAAACAAGAAATAACATTTGAATATTAAAATAATTTTTAGTCAAGGCTATATTGGGCAGTGTACTAAGTTCAAAAATAAATTTTAAAGACAAGTTTTTTCCTTATGGATTGATTTTTTAGGTATCAAGAGCAAATTAAATTTGAGACTACTAATTCAGTCCTACAACTCTGCACACACAAGCTGTATTATTATGTATTTGTCTAAAGAAACTATGTGAGCTGACTTGTTTGCCTTAGAATGTTTTGCCTTATATTTCTCAATGACTGTCTTTGTCTTCCATGTTCCTTCTTATCCTCATTCTTAAACTTCACAATGAATCACCTACAATAAGACTGTATATAGTTTTACTCATAGTAAAGTTTTAGGTTGAGTTAATTATTTCCACACCCCTGCATGATTTTGTGTGTGTGTGTGTGTGTGTTTTATTGTTATTTATGTCTTTTACATTTTGTATTCCCCTTGGGCAGCCCACCACCAATTCACCCGTGATCCATCTCCATGGTTCCCTGTATTCTCCTCTCTTCCATTTTGTGCCCTTATCCTCTCCCCCCAACCCACAGCTGAGTGTCTCTCTCCCACCCGGCCTCCCTATAGTCCTGTTATAAGTGAAACCATTCGATATTTTTCTTTTTCTTTCTGGCTTATTTCATGATTTTTACTGTAATGAAGTATATATAATATTTATAATTTTAATCATTTAGAGTGTACAGTTGAGTGGCATTAACTACATTCCCACTGTCGTGAAACCATCTCCACTATTCATATCCAGAATTTCATCATCCCAAACTGTCCTCCTTCAAGAATAATTCCCCATTTCTCCTTCCCCCCAACCATCCCAGCTAACTACTTTAATGTCACTTAATTTCTGCTCTCTACTTCTGTGAACTTGATGTTCTAGGTATGCCATATATAAATGAAATTGAGTTGGCTAAGTTTTAAAAGGCACAGGCAGAATAGTATTTACTAATATCAAATAAAACACATGAACTTATTAAGTTGGCTTCTATGTGTAGTCCTCCTTTTGTGGACTTCAGTATCTTTAATTTTGTATATAAAAAAGTCCTCACTTTTTGCTCTAATGACTACAAATGTACTTAGTTTATTATGTGCATCATTTCTTTTCAAGATAATTTGTCATTTGACTCCTATCATCTACCAGATACTGTGCTGGGCAAGCTGTGGGTATAGAATGGTGGCCAAGACAGATATAGTCCCCAGCTTCATACTACTTATGGTATAGCGGGAGAAACAGGTTGACAGGAATCTGAACATTGTAATAAAGGTTCTGACAGGAAGAGTGAAGCCTGCTTCAAGATACACGAAATAGAAGCATGGAACTCAACTGGCAAAAGGAAGCCTTCTGGGGAAGAGTAATGTATCAGCTAAGACCTGAAAGATAAGGAATAATTTGGAGGTGGGAAAGAGTGATCACAGGCACAGGAAAAGATATCTGAAAATGAAAGAATTTCAAAGGTGAATGACTTAAGTATGAAAAGGGAAAAGAGAGATGAGTTAGTGTTATCAAGTTACAGGATACTTCTCCCAAAGTAATGGGAGAGGTAGCAGGGTTTTACATAAATAACCCATAATTATTTTTAGAATGCTCACTCTGGCTAGAATTGGATTAGGAGTGGGGAAAACTGGACTCAAGAAAACTAACTGGGATTCTGCAGTAATAATACAGTTAAGGGATAATGTCAGCAGGAGGGAGGAAAGTGAAATTTCTTCTGTGTAGATTTCCTGTAAGTAGTGTGTGTGTGTGTGTGTGTGTGTGTGTGTGTTTAGATACATGAGGATACATATGCATATGTATATATTTACATATGTATATTTTAAAAGAACACTATATGAAATCATGGTTTTGGTAAAGTGGTTCATATATTCAAATAAAACCAAAATTATGTGAAATTTGGATAATAAAATGAAAGGGTCTTTTAAAATTGTTTGATCTTAGATTTGGAAATTCAACGGAACTGGAAAAAGTAAATTTCTATCTTAGAGTACCTTAATTCCACAATTTAGGAAATGAGTTCTAAAAAAGGCTCAAACAAGTGAAAATTATGAAAATGAGAAACACCAAGTAATTATGAACAGACTGTCAAATAAATCTATTAACAACTGCATGTTGAGTACAGCCTCATCTGATGACGATAATAATGTGGGCTATGAAGGAGGCATCTATGCAGCATGAATGTTAGGTGAAAAGCATATGAGTAAAAAAAAAAAAAAAACTGCAGGTAGAGCTACTGAAAAATTTCATCACTTGTTTACATGATGACACTAACAGTGACATAAATAGGTAGTGAGATAACATCCAAATTTAAATTTTGCAGAATTTTAATAAATAAATAAGTACATAAAAATAATGGTGCAGAATTTTACTATGTTAAAAATTGTTATTGTCTAAGTATAATTTTGCAGATATGGAATCTATGTTGCCATCATTTCTCATTTCTGTCTCTAATAAATTAATATAAAATTTAGAGAGAGGGTATTGGACACTCCTAAAATATTGTTCAGAACTCTTAAAGGTAATAGGGTGAAGTATGTTAATTTATACTAAAGTTATAGTTTTATTTTATAACATTAAATTTAGACAGATTTATTAGACATGCATGACATAAAATAAACTCCATGTATTTCAAATTACAATCTGATAGATTTAGGCATGTAGAAACCATAGCCACATTCAAGATAATATATATTTCCATCACTCCCTTAAGTTTCCTTATATCCCTTTATAGCCTCTCCCTTGCCAACACCTTTCCTCTCACAGGCAATCACAGATCGACTTTCAGTCATTACAGGTTAGTTTACATTCTCTAGAGTTTCATAAAATGGAACCATACAGTATGTACCTTTTTCTGGATTCTTTCACTCAGCATAATTTTGAGATACATCATATCTTCAGGTATATCAGCAATTCATTTGTTTTTATCGTTGAGTAATAGTCCTTTGGATGGATATACCACAGCTCATTGTAATGAACTGATTCCTCTTTCATTAGGAAATAATCTTCTTGTTCCATGATAACAGTCTTTATTCTGGAATTTACTTGTCTGCTAGTAATAAAAAGAAATTCCATCCTTCTTTTGATTAGTGTTATCATGGTATATCCTTTCCATCCTTCTATTTTTAATCTACTTAGGTCTTCATATTTGAAGTATATGGTATTAGGTACCAAATAGTTGTCTTATTTTTATTCAGTCTGGCAATATTTGCCTTGTATTTGAGGTATTTAAACTTTTATATTTAATGCAACTATTGTTTATTCTGTCTCTCATTATGACAAAATTCCTTAAGAGAATATTATAGTTTCACTGTCTCCAAATTTTCTTCTTCATTTCCTTTTGTACCTATTTCAGCCTGGGAATCATTCTTACCAACTCGCTGAAACTACTCTTTGTCAATGTTACCATCTTCCTCTGTCTTGCTAAATCCAAAGGATAGTCCCCAATTCTTGCTATACTCTCTAAAGCATTTGACATAAGCAATCACTTTCTCCTTGAAGCATGTTCCTTTACTTGTCTTGTAGAACACCATACCCTTCTAGAATATATGATATAAGCACCCACCTCACTCAGCCCTAAATATAGTCCCCCACAGTTTTCCTCAACTAACTTGATGGAAACTTCAAGCTGCCAGTAACTTATTACATGAGTCTAAAGCCTTAGAAACATTTTCGGTGCTTTCGCTCATATTCCACATCAACTTTGTCGGCAAAATTGTTGGTTCTATCTTCAGAATGGGTCTCACCCCTTTAAGCTATCACTCTGGCCTAGGCCACTATAATACCTCACCCTAGTTAACTTCAATTCTCTCCCATTTATTCCCTGTGTTTCTCTTTGCCCTCTACAGTCTATTTTCAACCCAGCAATGACTAATTCTATTCTTTGCTCACTCTGTAGTGACTTTGTTGTTCACCTATTCTTCCCACTTATCCCCAACTCCCTTCTCTGAACCTCATTATTTCCTATTAGCTACCTTTCTTTCTCCCTCCTTGGGGCCTTTGTACTGACTAGTCCACCTGCCAGCAACACTCTCCTCCCACTTATCTGCAGGATTCACTCCTTTTCCTATATCATGCTGTTGCTCAAATTCCACTCTCGGTTAGGAGTTCCTCACCAACCCTTAAAATTACAACCCATCCTCACTCCTACTTCCTTTCTCAATTTATTTCTTCCCTCCTAGCACTTAAAATCTTATACTACACTTTAATTTAGCTTTTAAAAATCATTTCTCCCTCCCCCACTCCCACTTCCAGAATTCAAACCCCACAAGTACAGAGATTTATATCAGATTTATTTATTGCTGTTTTCTGCAGGGTCTCAAACACTGCCTAGGATATGACAGCAGTCAAAACATGGTTGTTGAGTCAAGTAATTAATCAGTCACTCACCACTCAATCAACTGATATTGACTGAGTATGTTTTTCTTTTACCCTAATGGCTGAAATGCAGAATATAAACATGTCAATGTTTATAGAAAACATGCGAATAAACAAACATACAAACAGAAAGTAGATTGTTTTCAATTCACCCTTCCATAAGTCAAAAGAATACATTTGCAAAAATCCATCCAAGCTGTGCAGTCATTAAAATCTTTCCTTCTGAAGCTAAGATCAACAGATATTGGTTCTAGTTTGTAACTCTAATGCTGTCATTTTTCCAGTGGTTGGAGTTTTTCTCATCTGTAGTATTAGGGCACTGGCTATCTAAATTACTACAATGCTCTGATAATTAAGTCTCAAGAGCAACTATTTTGGTTAGTAATCTCTTTCTTTAAGTGACAAATTCCATCATGAAATAGTTTCGACTGCAGTTAGCAAGAGAAAAAATAAAGTAAAAAAAAAAAAATAAAGCAAAAGAAACCCAAATAAAGCTGAGTACCAGAAGAAACTGGTGTTTCTTGTTATTAAGAATTTCATGACTGTTTATGATAGGTGACAGGTATGTACAATTCTACCTATTGCACACTTTGTACAAAGCAACGTGTGTGTAATATGCATAGGTCTTTGATGATCCATCAAGTTGAGGAGTGCTTAACAAATATCAAAAACCCACAATTTGGCCAGAGAAAGCTCCTGACAAAGTTACAGACATCTGGACATGCACATCTGTTCAAAAGTCAGTGATCTGCACAGGCTGCACAGAAAACCCTAGAGAAGGAATTAGCGTCAATCTGTTATTCAGTGATAAATGATTATTACCAAAAATCCAATATGACACTAAGGGTAAAAAACAAAACTGGCAAGGTGTAAATGGAGTGACCTCAATTTTTACAGAAACATGAAGCCCTTGATTGCTGCTCAAAGCTCTCCTGCTGGTGAGAAAATTCTCATTCAGCTGAAAGCATAGGAGTTCCTGTCTCACCCTGTCCCTATTAACCAGCTTCCTTTGCCACAGAGATTGACTCACCCAGCAGCTGGCAGGGGTTGTCCAAACTCTGTTTCTTTTCAATGCAGAGTTTCTGATCCTGCCACCCTGGTTCTCTGGACGTATTTTGGACACTCTTTCTTTCAGATGACTTTGGATCTCTAAGGATTCTCTAAGGATCTTTGATTCCATTGATCTTCCCAGTTTCCACCACCACATCTACCAATGGATTCTTTGATTTGTAGTCTCAGAGGCACTTATGGATTTAGAAAAGAAGCTTCTGGATTCAAGAAGCTTCCTGGATTTAGCCCTGGGTCAGGAAGTGCTTTCTCGTGCTATTAGTAAGAATATAACTTCTCCCAATTGTTGGAAAAACTCACTACATGGTAGCTACTGTATCAGGCACTTCCCACAACTAGACTCATTCAAGGCCTGCAACATCTTTAAAGAAAGTTCATTATTATTCACCTATCACAGATGAAAGATCTGAGAAGTTAAATTATTCTTCTAAAGTCACAGAGCTAGAAAATATCCAAAAGATATCAAGAATCTAACATCAGTGTCCATGCTTTCTGTCTTTTTAATATTCCATGTGACAAAACAGAAATATCTACACAGAAATATGGTAGTTACATTCAGTAAAGCACACGTGCAATTGATTGTTCTGAGTTTCAAGCTGTATTAGTCTCATTTTTTTAATGAGACATCATTTTTACTTGAAACAACAAATGACAGTATTGTTTTGATCTGAGTATTTTGCAGACATTTTTTTACAATGAGGAAAGTGAATCTAGCATGACTTCATTTCTTGCCAGTGATGCCATGGCAATTTCAAGTACAAATAAAAATATTGAAACAGTTGTTTCTATCATAATATGCTCTCAGTACATAAAGACCTTTCAGGTGAAGTCATTCGTAATAGCAAGACATATTTTTTAACAAACTGTACAGTAAAATATATTAATATTTGGAAGATCTACATAACTCAGTAAAGCAATTTTCTAAATGACTAATGTGTGATGTTTTAGAATTAGACATGGGTAAAACCCCATTCGGCATGCAGATAGGATGTGGGTTTTAACACAACAGAATATGAAGCACTTATGAATTCCATATTTTCAACCAACTTTTTAAAAACTACCATTTGTCAAATTTTTTAAAGATTTATTTATTTATGCATACAAGCTGGGGTGCAGGCCAGAGGCGTGGGGTGTTGAGAAGATTCACCAGAGACAGAGTGGGGAGCAGAACACGCAGATAGACTGAAGTGAACTGCTGAGGGGAGCAGCGAGCAAGGCAGGAGAGATCTGCTGCGCCATGTAGGAATCTCCCTGGCCGGGTATCGAACTCGTGCTGCAGGGCTCTGGATAGCTTCATCATGCCGCAGTTAACCCGTTGCACCACCAGGGAGGGCCCATTTGTCAAGTTTTGATGTGATAAGAAAAGAGAAAATATCTATAACTGCCTGTAAGTATCACTAAAATATTGTTCTCTTTTTCTACTACACAACTGCGTGAACATGAATTTTCTTCATATACTCAATCAAAACAAAATACTGCAACAGATTAAATGCATAGATATGAGAACTTAGCTGTCTTCTATTAAACTAGATATTAAAGTGACAAAAATGTATAACAATACCACTATTCTTAACTATATTTTGTTTGTTTACATATAATTATATTAGCACGTACTGGGTTTAATAGTTTTAAGTTAATATTCAATCCTTTCTTAATTTTAATATCTACTAAGGGGAATAGCAATAATAATAACTCATTTAAGCCAGAGATCTTTAACATATTTTAACATTTTTAAGAGTTTAAGTCCTAAAACTAAATCCTTTGAGAAAAAGTGATATGTTTCATGTAGCCAGTGAATTTTCCAGAATATTATATCTAGAAAAAATGTCAAATAAACTAAGATAGATATTGAAAAAATGGCTGGAGTGTTAACAACATCTGTAATTTGTGAAATGGTGATTTTATTTTTAAGAGTTTTATGAAAATTTTATCAAATAAACATAGCTTATTTATAAAAAAGCTTCTAAATTGTTTACAAATAAATGACTTATTGAATTAAGTTACACATAGTAATCGTTTTGGTTTAGGAAAAGAACTTTTCTTCTTCACTACCCTCTTCTTTCTATTCAATCTCCTATTTTATTTCTGCACAGCTATTGCTGCTTGATATTCACATCTCTTCCGCACAGCCTCTGCCTCCTGGTTGAGGATGCCTAACACTTTAAGTCTCATTAGTACTTTATCTCTCATCCAAATATTATCAACAAATGCCAAATACAGTTGTATCAGCCAAATGCTGATACAGTTCTTCACAATAAGACCCAGAGACATCACTGTTTTGTACAATCCCCACCAGTGCAGGTTGCCCATCAAATTATGCTGATCACTGCAATTTCATGAATCAGTTTCACTTTTCAGGATCTCATGGCACCCCTCACAATAACTGTAAAATATAACCACAGTTCAAACAATGGTGGAGGGAATAAAAAGAATGAACTCCATGTTAGGTCCAGTGAGACACCTCATGGCTCAATGGTCAAGCCTCTATAGTCCAACAGAACTGGGAATCCCTGCAGGTGTTTCAGAACCTGTCTGAGCTTAAATGACTGTTTTTACATTTAATCATTTAATACACAGAAAGTGAGGGTGAATTCTCATCATGACATAAAACAAAAGGGACAAAGACCACATTATCTGTAGCCTAGATGGCCAGAAGACATTTAGAAAAGTGCAATGTGGAACAGTTGTGTGATGAGGCATCACACCTCATAAAGAAGAGAGGAATGTTAAGGAGAATGGAGGAGGAGGATAAGCTTGAAGATAAATCTGTCAATGTCATCGCTTTATAGTACTTTTACTGAAACCAGAGCACTGGGGAGTACAGTATATACTTGTTTCAAAAGGAGAGGGCAAATACCTGAACTTTTCCTTTGATTTTACTTACAATCTTCAGTGACACACCTTGGTGCTTGCTTAAATGAGTTGGTTATTAGGTTCTGATTAAACCAGTAAGTCAGGAAAATGAAGGACCAAGACCATCATTGCCATAGGATGGAAAATTATTACTGAAACAGCAATTTGTAGGTCCAGAGTAGTTGTTTTATGCCCTTTTCCCCTTCTAGTTGTTTTTGATATGGGGCAAAAAAGTCCTTCTCTCTGCTTACATTTTCTCATTTATCAAATTTAGAGTTTGCTCAGTTGGTGGGTGTGGTATGGCAATAGATATTTTAAGAGGCGTGAACCTATACTTCTAAGTCATACAGTGTTGTAAACCAAAGTTACCTCAATTAAAAAGTGATTCATTTTACAAGTCTAATTAATAACACAAATATGTTAAGTAGCATGATTTAGCATATTCAAGAGTATCAATATGCTGATTTTATGTCAGATTTCCTTATATTTATGCAGTTTTCAGAGAGAAAATCCTCTTAACCAAATTCTATTTGAAGAATATCTAATGCCTCAAGACAAATTAGTAAAAACACTTTATCACAACAACAAAAAAGAAAAATGAAATTCAAACAAACTTGAAAAAAACACAATGTTTCCATGAGACTAGAGACCTTTTCCAGGAAGATTTGCATTCATATTTAATATCACTCTAGGGGCCTCTCTGGGGTGCAGAGATTAAAGTCTCAGCACTATCAGGCTATCACCAACCACTGCAAAATGAGTTCAATCCCCAAGCAGGGAGCTAACCCACATGACACAGCAGACCTCTCCTGCCTCGCCCGCTGCTCCCCTCAGCAGTGTGTTTCAGTTAATCTGCTTATCCTGCTCCCTGCTCTGACTCTGGTGAATCCTCTCACACCCTGCACCTCTGGCCTACACCCCAGTTCTTGTATGCATGACTAAAATAAATTTAAAAAGTTATAAGAAAAAAAATACCACTCTAACCAAAACTTTGGGAATGCTACAGGGTCAGTGTGGGCATCTACTGCCTGCAGAGACCAAAGGAAGAAGGGAACATGCAGAAATTTGAGGCTGTGCATCAGGAAATAGAACTGATCTGAGTTCTACTGGGAACTAGCTGCAGGGTGCTGTCTAAGTGCTTTTATCTTTCCTGACCTCAGTTTCTCAGTACCCATGTAACAATGGAGCATTGTGTAACAGGGTGGTCCCCAGGGGAAGGGGCGGTTCCAGGTTCCCTGCCCCACCCAAGGATGGGTGGAGCTGAGCAGGGAGGAAAAACTGGAGAGGAGACTGAGAGAAGGAAGAAAAAAGGATAGAGGGCAAGAAGCAGACCTGAAGGAGGCACCTGGAGCAGAGAGAAATGTAAAGAAGCTGTGCTTGCTTTTCAGCCTTGGACTTGTACCAGGGGCTTGGAGGACATGAAAGAGATACTTGAAACAGATGGGGGTGAGAGACCTGTGAGAAAGTTGACAATGGCAGTGTTTATCTTGATTTTGATTTTCCTCTTGTCCCAGATGTGCTGGGTCCCTTCTGCCCCTTTCCTATGGGTCCCCCCCAGAAAGTGCCATAGCCTTGTAGCAAGTTTTGGGCCTCAGTGGCCCTGCTTTGGGCCAACCCTGTTTGGCTGGGCATTTACCCAAGAGGGAATGGATAACTTTGCATGTTTGATTTGTAAACTATTTTATCTATTCTTTGTTACACACTAATTGTATTAAAGTTCCTTTCTATTAAAGATCTTAAACACCAGAGTGTGTTGTGTCTTGTTGTAGCAGGTGGCAGATCTTTTTAGAGCAGGCAGGTTCAGGAATTCTGGGGTGCCCCTCACCCTGCCCTATAGCAGTTGGACTTAAAGATCTCAGAGATTTCTTTGATTCTGAGATTTTTAAATTTTCTTTCTTGTACTGTGAATTTCTTCCTTGTCACCTACTGGACTTGTCTACATTATTGACAACGGTCACCTTGAAACACCTTTCATGGCTTTTGAGGGGACAACTTGGTCTCATTCCATAGACTCAGTCTTCAGCGCGGCTGGCCCATTTTGCTCAGTTCCTGATTTGCCACCCACACTCTCTTCTTTTTCAAATTCCAAATCATTTCTAGTGTTGTTCACTGGAGGGCATGCAGACCCCTCTCTCGAGGTATGATGCCACAAGGCATATGAAATGGGTTATAAAGATGGATTTGGGAATTTAGCAGTACTTAGAGATGTTCTTGAACTCAGAACTTGGTAAAGGACCATTGAAAGTAACTTCTCCACAGGATGAGAGAGGTCAGATTACTCACCCCGTTATTAAATCCTAGCACAGAGATGATTTCAATAAATATTTGTTAAAATATTCTTTAGAATCTCTGCCAGGTAGGAAATTAAAAGAGACAAATATTCTGAATAAGTACTCCGAGGTTGGTAGTTACCTAACACTCATGTTTCATAATTTATTGGACAGTCTGTTCCAAATCATTATTGAATTATCCATAAATATGTATCTGGTACAGCCCACATATTTGCTGCAAAATAAAACAAACAAACTGTGGTACAGGCAGAAAAACATGGCCTCTTGAAATGGCACCTCAGAGTCCTTCAAGAAGACCTCCTACCTTAAAGGACTTAAAAGTTTTTTGAAAGGAAAATGGCCTCTCCAAAATGGGTATTCAAAGATGGCAAAGTACTGCAGAACAGCTTTAAACTTAGGCATTTTTTCTATAGCACTTTAAGTATAACAGATGGATCTTCATAATTAGCATCACATTTGCATTTTTCTCACCACAAAAAAAGAGCTAATAATCTTAGAAGGAGGATTAAAAGCATCATTCCATCATATTTTTATTGATCTTATTTATAATTTGTCTGCCAAGTCTTCTTTATGGTCCCTATTACTTCCAACCTTCTCCTAGGAGATAAAAAAAATTTACTAATGAGAAAAAAAGCAAAGTAGTTACCCAGGAGCACAAACTTGAAAATGACTTTAGGCCTAGAAATAACTGGAAGGCCCTAATAAAGTGGAAGAAATATGGAGATTTAGAGCAACTTTAAGGCCATTCCTGCATCGTCTGCCAATAGAGCAGGCCATTCCTCCCTTGTGTCAATTTCTGTGAGACTCCCATTCTCTCCTGTGCTGTGTAACACCCATCACTCAGTATCATTTAAAGGGTTATTAAATAAGTGAAATTATTGGATATAGTCTCACAGTCAAGCTGTCCTGGGTAATGGCTTCAGACAGCAGATGCCTGAACTAGGCTGGGCACAGGGGTTGAACAGATGCCAACTGTAGCAGCAGAGCATGGAGGGATGAGAAGTGATCCTGAGACACGGGAAAGCATACTCCAGGGACATTGTGCCAGTAGAATCAGGAACATTCTCCATTCTATGTGTACCAGCTAACATCTTGATAATCCTCAGAGTTTTCCCATAAGGCTGATATCATCCTCATTTTGTAGACAGAGAAACTATGATTAAGAGAAATGGAACAACTTGCCCATAATAAAGTGGTAAAGACAGGGTTTTCATTTGGGTCCACAATAGCAAACTTCACTACCATAACTAGGGTGCCATTATGACTTGCCAACTACTTGCAATAATTTTGTTCTATTAATGGCTTTGCCTTGGTTTATTCATGCCCAATCCTCTTTAACCAGTAAAATAACTTTGCAAGTCACCTAAATAGGGATTAGAAGTGTAATTAATGACCACGAAACAGAGAAGATAAACTAGTCCACTGGGAAACTAAACCCTTAACCTTAAGTTCTTGAGGGTTGATTTCTAACCAAGTCAGTTAATTAGCCACAAACTATTAAGTGAACAAATTACAGTCCAAATCTTTTCAATTTAGAAATCTGAGCTAACCCTTATTAGGAGCACAGAGTTAACACAGACTGATTTTTTTTGTGATCAATATGCCACCATTTAGCAATAGTACAAACCCTCTGAGTATCCCCAAACTGATAAAGGAAAATTACAATCTTATTTTGATGCTCTCTTGCAGTAATAGTGCCTATTCCTTGGAAATGGTATATATCCTACCTAGTTTAATTTGTGTGCCATTGCCCTTTTCCACCCCCATAAACCCTTGGTAATTTTGAAAAGGCTGGAAAATGAGAAACAGAAAGGATAAGAGGAAGGGAGAAAAAGAGAAAAGAGGACTCATCTGGTGCTGCCCCTATCTTTAAAAGAATTGTGGTCCAAGCACCAATTTATCATCAGATTCATTAAACTCCACCCCAGAGAAAAAATCAGATATGAATTCTTGAATTGGAGAGTGTCCCATGTAAGACAGTGTGTCCTAAATGAAAAGCAACAGGACCACACGCACAAACGATAAGACCTATAAGCCTAAAAGCATGCGGAGGACTCCCCACCCCCTCCCCTGTTGCTTCTGTACTTCAGGCCTCTTCAACATCATATCTAGTAAGTTCCTCACACAAGGGTCAGTCCTACCCACTACTTCTCATCTAAACCAGTCACTTGAGGGATGGGCTTTTGCAGGGAAGGAGAGGAAAAGAGAAGGAAGCAAGAAGAAAGTATTAGTATTCTCTACCTAGTTTAATTTGTGGGCCATTGCCCTTTTCCACCCCCATAAATTCTTGGTAATTTTGAAAAGGCTAGAAAGTGAGAAACAGTGAGAGGAAGGAAGAAAAAGAGAGACGGGGACTCTTTTGGTGCTGCTCTTCCATTCTGCCACCCTCAGCCCAAATCCCCTGAGTTGGCCCTCCTGTCTTTACTATAATAGGGCCACACTCTATTCCCAGACTCCTCACCCCCTCCACTGCAGCCAGGCCCTTGGCCATAGTAATCACACATTCAAACTGAGGGAAATCTCCTCCCCAACTTATTGGGAGTGGTAGGGAAGGGTAGATCCCAAACTACAGAGGTTCAGAGCAGATTTGTTGGTTGCATTTAATTTAGAAGTCTGTATTTTCATGGAGATAATGTTCTCCAGGATGACTAAGTTTGCTGAAACTTTTTCAGTGAACACTTAGAGTTAAATAGACTTTCTTGTGCTGGCCTTCGATCTTAAACATCCTAACATAACGTTCTGAGTAACAACGCTTCCACGTAGGAACCCTACTTGTAGGCAATTGTGCACATTTATTCATCATGCAGAAAAATGAAGAAGAGTGCAAAACAGCAAATGTATTCTGAAGAGGTGGGAACAATGTTAGGTAAGGAATATGGCGCTGGATAAATTCTGTAATTATGAAAAGTAAAACCAGCCATTTCACACACTAGAAATTCACCATTTGCTCCATTTTTTTTTATCTCTACTTTGATTTCCTGTAAACAACATACAAATTTACGTACAAAGCTGCCATCTCAATGTCTGTGGTCACTCTAGATTTAGATATGGTAAGGTCTTGTAAGAAAAATCACATGGCTATAATTCTTTTTAATGGAATTTTTGGTTGCTCAAACTATCATTCACGACAGAACTCTATATTCATAACAGAGATGGATTCTAATTTATTGATGCTAATCCAACAAGATCAATTGGAAATATTTAAACTGCCTGTAACAGAAATCATTTACTGGAACATAATAATAAATTCCTTAATGAGTTTATTTTAGGACAAAAAAGAAGAGTAATGCTTTTTTTTTTTTTTTAAGGGACAAGACTAATAGAATTAGATTTGTAATGAAAGGAGTTTGAGGGGAACTTGGCCGATTGCAGCTGGCAAAACCATGTAAGCAAATGAATTCAAAGTGATCTGTACTGGGAAACACTGATCTCCACACAGGCATACCTTCTAAACCTGCTTCAACCACGTGAATGCAAAAAAGGAGCCTTATTTCTAGTTTGCAGCTTAAACAGAGCCAAGAGAGATGCTGTTTACCTTACAGTCAGAGGGAGAAGTTTTTCAAGAGCCTGTGATGTCACTACTTCTCATAGAAATAGATCAATGGAAACTGACCCTCTGGACCAAATGACCAGTGGTAATATTCCCTGCCATATTTCATGATAATTTAAGGATAAGTACTACTGAAAAGGTATATGCTGGAAATGTACTTTAATGCCAGACCCAAGAAATTAATACCTAGTTCTAAATTAGACAAATTAGTAAACAAAGTTTTACTTATAGAGAAGACTTGAATTGCAATCAATGTTTCTTTATATGTCAAAGGAGTATAAATGGACATGGCAATAAAAATTAGGGAAAATCCACTGTACATAGGAAAACTATTTTTTCAAAGTTATAAGCACCACAATTTTTTTACAGTACTAGTTACAAAAGTTAATTTAGAGTTTTGTCGTTTAAGAATATCATGATTGTGAAATATGCAATAGTCACTTGAAAGATTAGAATTAAAAAAGGGTCTTAAAATCAGGTAATTACCCTACCTCTAATTTTATCTGGTGAGCTTAATAGTTATATCTTCGTTATTGCAGACACCACTAGAAGCTAAAATAAAATTTAAATGGTATTATCCCAACCAAGAGATAGTAACTCCTTCTGTTTTGTTATATCTGCTTATTTAATTGTCAAGATCACCAATAATCACTAAGCATTCAATTGTTCTGAGGTGAAAGAAACAAAGGAAATTTCAAATTAAAACAGAATAATTTGGTAATTTCTATCATCTCTATATCAGACTTACCATCTTTGTTTCCTTACTACAACATCTCATGTATCCATAAATATTTATCTGGCAATCTAGCGTGTCTGCAAACAACTAAGAACCAATGAATCAAGTCACAAAATTCAAGCAACAAAACTCTCTGCTGTGTCTTATAGGAGAGATTCTGACAACAGCATCACAGATTATTGACTTTTACTCTTTACTGAAAAGCGTAATAAGCTTGGTGACCTATTTTCTAAATCCAAAGAATATTACAAGCCCTGAATAAGTGGGGTTAGGACTGGCTATAGGTTCGAGGAAAGCAGAAAGAAGTGATGGCCATAATAACAAACAAAGTAGAAAACCTACTGAAACGGCCAAAAGCAAAGTACCCTTGGAAGACAACAGTGAGACCTAACACAACTCAATAGGTTCCATGACATTGTGGTATTACATGCATGGTAGAAGAATTAATAGTCATTTTAACATATGATTCACTCAGAAAGTTCATATTTTGTGGTTAGTACAAACAGGTCATTAAATTACTAATTTATTTTAGAAAGGCAACCATGTAAAAGCTTCGAGACATCTGTATGTGGAGGTGGGTATAGTTACCTATTCAGAGAGGTGCTAAGATTCTAAGCATCATGCTAAAGGTACCCAAATTCAACTTTCAATTATTCACATACTTTGTAAATTCTGCATAGTATCTGAAATATAATCTTTAAAAATGTTATTAATTGATTATATATTAACTTCCACTTACTATGCTAGGTCTTTTTTGTTCATTGTTTCAAAAAATAGCATTGGAAGGCAGGTCTTGTTGCCACCATTTTATCAAGGAGAAAGCTGGGCTCAGGAAAGGTTAGACCTATGTGTAGAATTTCAGGACTTGAGTCTGGAAACACAGGATTGATTTATTCCAATGTCTAAGTTCATTTCATTGCATTAACCTTTCTCCTGTAAGCCCTCCGTGGGTGCCTTCTTGATTTGACCCATTAAATAATGTTTTGGTAGATATGATTTAGGTGAATGCCATTTTTGAAAGTCAAAAAGCAGTCAACTATTGGCAACTTCACATGGCTGTCACTAACAGCTTACATTTCAAAGCATTATGGACCATTTTGTGTTTATCTTATCCACGTTGCATTTTAGTGAGGCCAATTATAAATTAAATCAAATTATAAGCACACCTGGGGGTGGGGGACCCTGGAGGTTAGGGACCCTGAAATAAAAGTTATGATTAATATTTTCATGGAAACCATGGTGCTAAAAAAAAAAGTTGATATTTGAAAGATCATATGGTAGGATGCTCAATTATGGCAAATTCACCATGAAGAGTTCAATTTTAACTCACATCAGTACTGTGTAGTATTTTATGCCTACTACCCACATAATAGCTGTTTGTTGGCTTATGATCATCCAGGATCTCTGCACCAAAGCTGAAGTAGAAATTTTCAGGTTGTTCTTCCAGTCATGAGTTCCATTTTGTGTGTTTGCTTATTTAGTAAGTGAGGGGAGGGGATGCATAGTTATATATAATTTGCAGAGACAATGGAAGAAATTGTTTTTTTTTTTTTGTATCTCTGGTTTAAAGTAACACAAACCCCCCACAAACTTCATTTTATCTTCAACAGCTAGGATATTGAGAAATTAACAATGGAAAAAAGAAAAAAGATACAATGGTGTTTACATTTTATTATAAGGAGATTTCTTTCCAGACTGGGTATATGCTTTTTGATTTAAGATCAAAATTGATAATAATTGGTAATCATTTCTGGGAAACAACCTATTCATAACCTATCCAAAGAGAGAATATTATTCACAAGAAGCAGTTATATCATGGTGGTTTTGTAGACTATTAAGTAATATTATTTTGTACTAAAACATATGCTATTCAGAAGATTAAAGTAGCATATTTTCAAAATACATAAAGCTATTTATAACTAGACATGTTATTACAGTGGTAGTTTAATTCTTTACATATTCTACTAGTATATTGCTCTATTGCTAAATGTTCTCATTCAAGTAAGTGTCAGAAAGTAGTTAAGCCAAATAGATTTTATTTTGCTGTTTATTTTTAGCTTTATAAAGGTATACCCTTCAAACTAATATTCTTAAAGATTCAGGAGTATTCAAAAATATCTATTAAAGTTTGGGAGAAAAATCCTAACTACATATAGTAATAAAACTATAAAAAGTAGAACCATAAAACTACAGAAGTGTGTGTGTGTGTGTGTGTGTGTGTGTGTGTATGCGTGCGCACGCATGTGCATGCGCGTGTGCACTGATCTCTCTTAAGAATAGATTAAGAAATATTTTTGGATCAGGGCCCTGACCTGAATGGATGTGAACTTAATGGAGCCCCCAGAGGACCCCTGCACGTGAACGGAACAAAGTCTTTCTATAGAAAATGTGTTATATTCAGTGACATCAAGTTGGGGGAAAAAAAAGGTACAAAAACAGAGCTTTAAAGAGGTCAAAAGAATTACACCAGCTGGTCCCACTCCCCACCAGGCTGCAGAGGGGAAGTGAGGCAATCCACAGGATACCTGAGATTTAATCCAGACACAGCTTCACAGAAAATGAAAATCAACACAGTGAAGTGTGCTGGAAAACAATTTCTAGCCAGCCCAGATTATAGAGTACTAGTAGAATTTAAATGTTTGTCCTTCCAAGAGAAACTTAACATTCTAAACCAGTTTACCCACATTTTGATACAAATTGTCAATTTCAAAAAAAAAAATACATTCTTTAGTTTACAGGAAGCAAGGGAGTCATGCATTTTGGTTAATGCAGAGTAAAATCACAGTTGCCAATACTAAAATAATGTCATAAAGCCTAAAGTCAATCGTTAAGGAGATGGTCCCATTTTCTTTTTTACAATGCCAGTGTTGTCTCACATGCCTATTGAAGTGTGGGGTGACAAGGGGGGCTTTGTACAGGGCTTTGATATGGCCTGGGTCTTACATACACTCTTCTTCAGCAGCCTCTTTAACTCTTCCCTTCAAATACTGGAATTAAGATCTCAACTGTAATTCACGTAAAAAAAAGAGCAGCAGGAATAACAATCAGCTCATATAAGTAGAAGTTAAAAACAGATATCCATTGGTTTTATTAACTAGAAAGGCCATTCAATGATAATACAGGATATCAGATTCCTTTTTACTTTATACTGTCCACCCGTTGCCTAGCTGGCCCTGTTCTCTGTTATTCTGATCCGGTCTTGTCCATCTGTCCCAGTTTTCTCCCCCTAGAGAATATAACCGTATTGCTACTCTGCAGAAGGGCAATAAATGTGTGTGCCAAAGACAGCCTGGGGAAAACTGAGATGCCAGCAACAAAGAAGTCTCCCCAGAATCCTGACCTTTCAAAAGCTTTTTATGGACATTTAGGATAAAGAGAAGCCTGCTGACTTCTCTCACCTAAGTACACTGGGCAGAGAAACATACAAAGCTGGTCTTTTTTTAGCTTTGCCCTGGGAGCTGGGTCATTCTTCCATCTAAGAGAATACATTTTCACTGAATTTACTTGAAGAATTAAATTTAAGTGATGACATTGTGGTTATGACTTAAGATAGGGTCAGTTTAACTAATCAAATAAAATATCTAAGCAACATTTCACTGAATGTACGTAAGTGCAGTAAAAAAGCAGCATCAGATTAAGTAAGACTAATTAATATATATCAATTTTAGGCTTATGTAGTATTTTTATTGTAAACCCTGAAGTATATCATGATGTGCATTTAAATTCATGCAGTACCTTTCATCTAAGAATACAGAAGCCTTTATCTTGAAAAGTAAATAAAAAATTTTATATATCTTTTTATAGTACCGATTTTATTAGATCTATATTAATATTTTTGCTAGTTTTCATTAAAGCATATGACTTTGGCAAGACAGTATTAGTATCAGGTCTTAGGGAGTACAAACTAATATACAAAGAAGTTAAAATCCAGCCACACAGCTGGGAATGGAGTGTGTCTACTTCTGCCTTATCATTAGATACCTGATCCGACTGAATCCGTGCTTTCCCTGGGACAGCAGTCCATTTATTGTGTATAGTTCAGTGCCAGGTCAATGGATTGGACAAGGTGGAAGGACTACTGCAAAATCACCACGATCAGAGAATGAACTCAATAAGCAAGTCACGTGTGTGATATATTTAAAGAAAAGAATTTCTCACCCAAAGGACACAAAAACACTAATCCGAAAGGATACATGCACCGTATGTTCATTTCGGCACTGTTCACAATAGCACAGGTATGGAAGCAACCCAGATATCCAAAAATAGATGACTGGATCAAGAAGATGTGGTACATATACACAATGGAATACTATTCAGCATTCAAAGAAGATAAACACGTGCAATTTGCAGCGACATGGATGGAATTAGAGGGAATCATACTCAGTGAAATAAGCCAGAAAGAAAAAGAAAAATATCGAGTGGTATCACTTATAACAGGACTATAGGGAAACCAAATAGGAGAGAGACACTCAGCGGGGGTGGGGGGTGGGGGGGTGGCAGCGGGAGGGGAGTATAAGGGCACAAAATGGAATAGAAAAGGACACAAGGGACCATGGAGATGGATCACGGGTGAATTGGTGGTGGGCTACCCAAGGGGAATACAAAATGTAAAAGACATAAATAACAATAAAAAAAAAAGAAAAGAATTTCTCACCTAATACATTAAACCATCAACCATTAGAAAAAAACTGGGAAAAATTAAAGTCAAGACCAAGCACAGAGGTTTTGAGGGTCTACGCGTACATGCCTGTGTATACTTACTGCCTCCCCCAGGCAAATACAATTAATTTTGGAATTACTAACAACTCTGAATGATCCAGTCTGGTTTCCCTCCCTCCCTGTGAGTAATCACGAACTGATATAAAACTGAGAATTTAAGGAACATTAAATCTCAAGTTACCAGTATAACCTTCTAATCTGTTTCCATTGTATATTATTATATCTCTCTGGGACAGGGTAAAGGTCCAGAATAATAAAGCCAAGATTATTGAAATTTATGGTTATACTTTAAAACATAATTCAACACCATTTGATCTTCTCAGTAAGTGGCATTTTTATTTCTTCTCTCTATAACATGTCCTTAAGAGTCATAATGAAGGGGTACCTGGTAAGAGTTGGGTTCACTATAATACTAGTATTGAAACTGTTCTTTCTACAATTTTATTTCAGCACCACCTGACAAACACTAATGCTGTAAAAATATGCCTTAAGTGGATAGAATGAATTTATTATTATACATATTCATCACTTTTGGCTTCCTGGTGATGCTGTTTAAAGAGTGCAGATACAGTATTTCCATCCAAAAGGTCACAATGCATACAATTATTGGCATTAAAACACATTTGGAAAAATAAATGCTATCATTGTATCATTGTAGAGTGTCCTTTACTTTTTTCCTCTTACTATTGTCACTTTGGAGATTCTGGTAGTAAAAGTCAAGCTATTTTCAGCTTTTTAATGTCTAAATCAGTTTATAAAATGCACTGAGCAGCCCTGGTACTCAGACTCTTCTCCTGTCACAGCCGCAGCTAGCAGCACTGCCCTCTTCATGGGGGTGGGGGGTTGGGGGGGGAGTGTCACCAAGGAACCCAGGCAGTGGCGAAGGTGATGTTTCCACAACATGCTTAAAACAGCTGCATGTACAGGTATGTCTGTTGTTTCATACCATCATTTCCCATGTAAAATTAACTAAATCTATTTGGATAATAAACTCCATTTTCCATTTTCCTAAAATTAACGACCATATTTTCCAAATTTCCTAGAGTTTCATGTCTCAGAGAGAGCATAACAGGTCCTCATAGCAGCAGCAGTGACTCCTGTTCAGAAGCCTACGAGAGAGAAATGGTTTAAGAGAACAATAACTTGATTTTATTTTACTAGGGAACAAGTCTTTCAAGTCTCTGGCTACTTTTCACAGTAGAGGTAACATATTTTTCAAACATTACAAAGTGTTTACTTCATCTGCTACAGTCATCAGTGGCAAATAAGATTACCATGTTGTTTTTTAAACCAGATTAAAATCACACAATAAATTTTTTTGTTAAATAAATAAAACACATATGAAAAATAGAACAATCATAGAAATGACATTAAATTTATGATGTTATGTGTATGTGTGTGTACATATGCATGTCTCTGAAATTGACAAGAGGTACAAATAGGAGCAAGGTGATTGTTGATGGGGTTTTGACTGCCAGAGGCTAAACATGGTGCTGTAATGCTTTACTCAGCATGGTTAACAAGGGATTAAGAACAATCTATCAGTGAACAGGAAAATGACACAAGCTTCCTGAGGACAATTTGAACTCATATCTAGACAAGTGTCAGTTTCACATTAATTAACCAACCAAAGCCAAATCTTCCCAATGATTATTTGTGATTGGCAGAACTTCCAAATTTTAGAGGACTGTTTAGAAAATGACTATTTAAAAGTCTTACTTTATTTGAAAATTTGTAAAAAGTTGATCTTAAATAGTAAAAATGCAAATTTCCACCTTTGATAAATTAGGAAAATTAAAGGATCAATGTTATTTCCCTACATGACATTATTTAATCTAAAAATCTAGAACAAGTTCAGAAATGGAAAGGTCGAGGAATATATGTTCATATCACTTTTGGTATATAAATGTTGTTATCTCTGCATTTTAAAAAAATACATAAAAATAATCCCAATCCTAACCAACTCCTTTAGAAACAGAAGAAGAGGGAATAGAACAGAAGAGGAAATATATCCCAATTCATTCTATGAAACTAGCAATACCTGACATCTAATAAGCCAAAGACATCACAAGAAGAGAGAACTAAAGACCAATAGACACAAAGGTCAGTAGAAAAAGTTCTTAAGAAAATACTTTTAAAATTGAATCTAGGGTGGCGCAGCGGTTGAGCGCTGCGCTGTGGAGCTGTCAGCAGCGGCGACGCGAGTTCGACGCCCAGCCGGGGAGAATCCCACATGGTGCGGCAGACCTCTCCTGCCTCGCCCACTGCTACCCTCAGCAGTGTACTTCTGGTCTGCCTGTTCTGCTCCCCACTCTGTCTCTGGTGGACCCTCTCACCGCCCCATGCCTCTGGCCTGTACCCCAGCTTGTATGTATAAAAAAAAAATTATAAATAAAAAATAAAATTGAATCTAAAAGTACATAATTAGGACAATATATCATGACCTTGTTGGGTTTATCTCAGGAATGCAATTAATATAATTCACCATCTTAACAGATTTCTGACAAAGATGCCAAGGCAATTCATTGGGGAGAAAGGGATTTTTCAACAAATGGTGCTGTATTAAGGGGGGAAAAAAGAGCCTTGTTCTAAATGGTTTTGGGGCCTAAATATGAGAACTTAGAGGAAAATATTTGTGACACGAAGGCAAAGATTTCCTAAATAAAGATTTCTCCAGCATAAATTATAAAAGAATTATTTGCTAAAATAAGTCATTAAGCTAACAATTTTATTACAGTTAAGGGAAAAAATACAGCAAAAGACTGGCAGAAAATATTTACAAAACATATGTTCAGTAAATAATTTATATCCAAAACATGTAAAGATCTCTTAAATTTCAAGAAGACAGACAATTCAATTAAAAATAAGCTAAATATTTGGACACTTTACAAAAGAAGGTATATAAACAGGCAATAAATACATGAAAATATGTTCAACATCATTAGGTATTAGGGAAATGGAAGTTAAAATCACAATGAGATGTGGCCAAAAACCTACTAGATTTCGAAGGTATGTTGAAAAGACAGATAATATCAAGTGCTGGAAAGGATGTGGAATAAGTAGAACTCCCATGCTTTGCTGGCAAAAATGAAAAAATGGTCCTGACACTCTGGAAAACAGCGTGGCAATATCTTATAAAATTAAAGATATATTTGCTATATGATTCAGCAATTCCATTATTAGGAATTTATCTAAGAGCAATGAAACCTTATGTCTACCCAAAGGCAAAACCACAGTCACAGAAGCAAATCAGTGGTAGAGAGTGAAGGTTGACTATAAATGGGCACAAGAAAACTCACTAATATGAGGGAATTGTTGCAGATCTTCATAGCGGTAGTGGTGAAATAATTACCAACATTTGTCAAGCCATACCCTCAAAGTGGGTAGATCTTATGTAAAGTAGTTTTAAAATAACAATTTCAATTATGTGAATGTCTTTTATCCTCTGACTTTTGGATAAAAAAAAAAAAAATGAGTCTCAGGGAAATCGACCTCAGAATAAGACAGTGAAGTTAAGAGTTTGAGAGGAGAGTGATTAGAAACCCAGATTTTAAGTAAGGTCAAGTCTAGCCCAAGCCAACTCTTTCAAAGCTATGAATATCATCCAGTAGCATTCATTTTGTGCATAAATGTTCATCAGAAAGAGAAAAACAGTAATTAACTGCTGTGTCTGGGTACATTAAATTACATATTGGAGACACAGCTTAGTCCTATAACAGACTTCCATGACAGTACTATCAGCAAACCCTGGAAAATGGAAGAGGAAGTGGTGAGAGAAGGGAAATGGATAAGGGTGAGCTAATGGGGGAGGGTAAAGCAAAGCCAAATAAGAGAAAGAAAACTGACAAGTAAATCAGTAGAAAGGTAACACACACACACACACACACACACACACACACACACACACAATGGTAAGAGAAAGCAAAGGAAGAACTAAATGAAATCAAAGGCAAAGCCAAAGGAAAATAAGAGATGTGAGAAAGAATATCAAGGTAAATGAAAACAATCAGAGTCATAAACCAAGCAGAACGGGTGAAAAGAGAAAATAAAAATAGGAAACTACAAAAGAAGAAATGAAGCTAGGAAGGTCAAGAAGTCCAAGATTGGGTGGGAATATGAGATATGATTCTGCCAATGCACTACTGGTTGTAAAATTAAAATATTTTAAGAAAATGCCAGAGAAATAACTTGAATTTCTTTTCAGATGTTCTGAATGTCATTTCCCTCCTCTTCTATGAAATATAACCTTCCTGAGGCCTTTCAAAATATTATTTGGCTCTCTTAAACACAAATAACTCAATTTAAGATGTGGTTTCTCTTCCAAAGACATTTATAATTTTTTTCTAATTCTTTTTAAAGCTTTCAAAATGTTTGTCAAGTGATTTCCCACTGTGAGGCAGAAGGATAAGAGGCAGATAAATTATAAAGACATATTTGTCAGCAGTTTGTGAGTTGGACAGATTAATCAATATCTCCTCTCTCTCTCTCCCCCCCCCAACAAAGCTAACTCTCTTTTCCATTTATTTCACTTCACTTTTTACTCCCGTACTTACTCCTTTCTTCATTCCCTCCTTGAGTCCTTTTCTCATGTTTTTTCCTTTACCCCACTCTCCTTCATATCCTTTGTTCTCATTCAACATATTGAGAGCATATGCTACAGAGAATATTGTGCCAATTACTGGGGACACAAACCCACAAGGGATTCAATTCTATTCAGGGTTTGTGCTGCCTTGAAGATGACTAATTTATCAGTAACTCAGTATTTTAATATTATAGAGAAGCAAATATTGACTGTTCTAAGCTCCAATATTAATCCTTTTCACCATAAAAGCAAGAATTTCTCTCTATGGGAATTTTGGTCTTTGGGTGATTCAGCATTTTTTCTCATTAAGCACCCTTATTTAATTCCCCCATTTCCTAAATGTTATGTATTCACAATTCAATTTGGAACTTAAAAACCCAGTGAGACAAGACAGGCTCGGATTCCCTCAGAGTTGAGATTGTAAACATGATCATGTTAATTTAAGGACAATCATTTGTGGCAACAACAAGTGCTCAAACAACTTAAAACATAAGCACCTTTTAAAAAATATGCCTTCTTGGATTATGTTCAGTGAAATAAGTCAGAAGGAAAAAGAAAAAATACCACGTGGTTTCACTTACACGAGGAATATAGGGTAACAAGGGATCAGGGAAAAAATACCAACAATAAAAAACACAACAGAAATAAACAGACAACTATAAATCAGAGACATTCTGCAGGGGAGAGGGAGGAAGAGGCATCAAAACGAGGGTGGGAAGAGCACAAGGGACTATGGTGATGGTGCACGGGTGAATTGGTGGTGGAAAGTCTATGGGGACTACACCTGAGAAAAGAAAGCAAACATTGTAAAAAATGAACAATGATGTAAAATATAGATAAATAAATTATTTTTAAAAGTATGCCTTCTTTTAGCAAAAAGTTTGATGTATAAGAAATCACTAAAAATAGGTCTGAAAATATCCGAACTGGAGTTGACATATCAGCATACTTTTCAATGTTTTCTATAATTATCAAAGAAATTGTGGTATAAAAGGACCTTTTTAAAAAAAAGATTATATGACTTTATATATCTTAATATCATCTTAACTTATTTTACAGGCATTTCAATCAAAACTGCACACTGAAATTCTGGCAGCCTACTTGATACAATCCTGGAAGACATGGTAGACTCAAGAAAGAGCCAAGTTTACATCTACCTATATATAAGTCAAAGGACAAGAATCCGATGGCCGATTGTCTAAAGTAAAATTATGAACAGTTTTCTGACCAAATTGATAAGAAACTCCAATTCTTTCCTTTTGAAAGAAGATCACATCCCCGCTTTTCTCAGAATCTTTTTGCTTCTCTTAGTGGTTTTTGATGACTGCTTAAAAAAAGACACTTCAGGGCCTCCCTGGTGGTGCTGTGGTTAAGCACTGTACTGTGGAGCTGTCAGCAGCGGCGACTCGATTAGACACTCATTCAGAGAGATTCCCACATGGCGCAGCAGACCTCTCCTGCCTTGCCCGCTGCTCCCCTCAGCAGTGTATTTCTGCCGATTTGCCTGTTCTGCTCCCCACTCTGTTTCTGGCGAACCCTCTTGCCGCCCCCACGCCTCTGGCCTGTACTCCAGCTTGTATGCATAAATAATAAATAAATCTTAAAAAAAAAAAAAGACACTTCAACAAGAATCATGGCTCAACTATTAAATGTTTGATTTGTCAGACTTTAGGAAGCCAAGCGCAAATTGTGGGAGAAGGAAAAGTAAAACAAACAAGCAGCTGGCCCAAGCTTCGCAGCACCTTTCAGCAATTATAACCTATAATTTTTCAAAGAGCAATAACTAGTTCTTTTATATGACTTGGTACAGAACTCAGGGCAACATTTGTTGGGTCTTAATAAACAATATTTGATGGCAAAACAAAAGCAAATAGATTTGGTTATTTTGAGAGTCCTGCTCCTACATGATTTAAACTCCTAGCAGATGCTCTACGTAGGAGTTAACACCCTTGTAGTAGACATTTTATGCTTTGGAAATATTAGTGGGGAGAATATCTGTGGTCCTGCCAGTGCTTCAAAACCAAACGTCCTCATCTGTACATCTTTACAGCTATATATGCAGTGCAAAGAGGAGGAGTACAACTCCAAGGTCAACAGTCCATTTAGGGAACCTGAACAACTCACAAGGGACCCTTCCCCTAAGCAAATTTTTGCTTATAGCTCAGGATTGTATTTATTTATTTTTTAAAAAGTGAAAAATTTTGTTATTGTTACTATTATTTATTCCTTTTACATTATTGTGTATTCCCCGTAGGTTTCACATCACCAATTCACTTGTGAACTGTCACCATAGTCCCTTGTGCTCTTTTTGCCCCTATTTTGAGTCCTTATCCTCCCCCTCGCTCACTGAATGTTTCTCTCTTATTTGGTTCCCCTATATTCCTTCTGTAAGTGAAACCATTCGATATTTATCTTTTCCTTCTGGCTTATTTCGCTGAGCATGATCCCTTCTAGCTCCATCCATCTTGTTGCAAATTGCATGTGTTTATCTTTTTGATTGCTGAATAGTATTCCATTGGGTATAGATACCTTCTTGACTCAGTAATTTATTTTGGGGCATCTGGGTTGTTTCCATGTCTTAGCTATTGTGAACAGTGCTGCAATAAACATAAGGGTCCATGTATTCTTTTGGATTAATTTGTATTTAAAGATGCAAAGGATAGTCTATGCCAAGAAGGAAAAATATATATATACCCCTAAGTAGCGGTCACCTGGAGAAGGAAAGAGGAGGGTGGAGGCACAGAGAAAAAAACCAAGATACCAATCTACCTGGGTACTTGTTGCTGAACACTATGTATTTAAAAATTCCCAAGCCAGCATACGATGATACACCCAACTGAAATTTCTTCTTCTCTTACTTCCCTTAAAGGCATTTTTTCTTACATCAACTATTAAATTTTTTCTAATCCCTGATGTTTTTTTTAAGAGTTAGTTAAGAAACTTCTCAAAACAGCAGACAAGAGTAGACGAGGATTTCTAGCAAAACACCTGTAGCTGAGTCTGCCATCTGGGGACTATACTCCCATCTCAGGTTGGTGCTCAGTAGAGATGGGGCTGATTGCATCAAAGACCCTGGAAACCAGCAGCCAGTCTTCTTTCACTGAACCAAGTACACATCCTCTAACTCTTAGAGGATGCAGGAGACAATCAGCTGCTGGTCCTTTTTTCTCACTACCTCCCTCTTCAGAAAGCCTGGGGATGGCAGCATGCTAACACTACTTTAGAAATAGGGAAAAGATGACTCAACTCTCAGAAACATTTCTCCAATGATTTATCAATATGTCACTATAAAATAATGTTCTCTGGATAGAGCGTCTTTCGGGTTCCAGCTAAAACTCCTTTAATTGTCCCTCCCTCCCTCCCTCCCTTCCTGTTTTTGAATGTGTCCTTTCTATATCACAGACCATGTCTTTGGGAAAGTTTAGTGATTGAAAATATCTGGCTTTTCCTTTCCCGTAATTGTCAATATGTTTAAAGTCACTCCTCCCTAGAAATGTTTGCAAATTCTACCATTCCATTCCTATAAAGTTTTGTGTCACTCAAGAACTTACAGAGAAAGGAAACAAATAAGCAACAAATAAATCCCACACACTAGGCTATGCACTTTCCCTGCTGTCTTGCTCTATGAAGAGGGGGTGGATATTACTGGCTACACTTTTATAGATAAGGTAATAAATTCAGGTTTGTCTCACAAGTGGCACATAAGGGAGGCAAGAATCACAACCAAGTCTATGTGATTCCAAGTTCAAGTGGTGTCATTTCCTCTGCTTTCTGTGACATTCAAAATGTTTCAGGAATTGGAGTTCTATGAAGACCAGAAGAGAGTCACCTCTGAAAGTGCTGAGGTCATTCTTCAGGTTTGTCTATGGTTGTCATTACGGTTATCCTCAATGAAAGGCTCAGACAGATCACGCTAGAATATGTAAGTCATTACTGGCCATGCCCTGTGGACTCTAAGACAATCCTATGAGGGAGGTGCCTATACAAGGGCACCTCCCTCTACCTCATTCACAAAGCCAGGAAACAGGTATCATCTCCATTGTCAATCCAGATTGAGAGATGCTATCAAGGATGATGAACTGAAAAGATGCTAAGACATGACAGGAATAAAGAATCGATGAGCAAAGACTCACTGCCCTCCCTCCATTATGCTCCTGGTATGAATCTGACCAAATGATTTCAACTTTGTATGACTTCCATCATCTATACAGCTTCTCCCCAACCATAACATGATTTTGTTCATTAACAATGACAATGTCAAATTGGAGAGCTAGATATAAGACCTACAGTGGATCCTATTACATTTACTTCATTGGTATTATAGTTACTAGAAACTGATCAGAGGTAGCCTTAGTATTTATTGATTATAAAACTATTCAACATAACAAAAAACTATCTAAAATTAAATTATCTACTCTATTCACATTTCCTATTAACATACATTGTGCATACCAGCATTAACTTGGAATATGAGTAAAGGTCAAACTACCTTAATCTCAATCAGATGCCTATGACAGTCTATAGTCCCCTTGTAGGTATGGAGACTGTCCTGGAGTTGGATGAGAAAGGTCTGATGATTTCAGCAGGAGAATTTAAATCAGGTAAGTTGGGAGAGAAAAGGGCAGGAAGAGGTGGGGCCTCAGAGCTCTTACTCTTTGTAATAGGGAAGGCCCATGCTGTAATTGGTTTCCTGGGGGTATAACAGGCAATTATGAACTAGGAAGATGCTTTAAAAGGTGAGTTTTCAAGTAGGTCTGTGATTTACATATTTTTCTTATAAATGTAGTGAAGTACTTCATGAATTAGGACTCAAGGAGAGTTGCATTAAAAAATCTCTAGTGGGGCATAGAAACACTAGTAAGAATAAGTAAGTTATATCAAACTAGAAGTGATATTTAAAGTTGATTATATCTTTCCAATGCTAATTTTTACATAAAGCAATGAATTGAGGGACTGATGTTAGCAAACTCATTTATTTTAAAGAGCGAAGGATAATCATCATTTCACATTTCACCCAGACCAATAAAGTGGAAATAGCTAAATAAACAAAAATGAAAGTGAAATGAAACTGATGATAAACTCATAACACCAATGGTTACTAAATAAATAGCTGCTCAATAGTTGGTAAATACTGAATTTTGAATGAATTATAGTAGCTGATGCCATATGAAAGGATGCATAGGAAAAACACGTTCTAATATCAAACCGTATAAAATATAAGGAAGCTTATATCTGTAGTTCTTTTATTCAGTGACATTAATTAAAAGCATAAATAGATGATATTAATTAAAAGCATAGATATGATTTTATTTCTGCAACTTTGAAGAACTAATGTAAATAAACTGAAGAATCAGAAAAAACAGTGTTTAGTTAAACTTAGTATACTGATTTGAGTTTTAAATATTTGGATGCTACAAAAATGAAGTATACAACCTCTTCCCAGAGACTGGGATACTGTGTACATGTGTTTGGTTCCCTAATCAATAGTAAAGACGGGGGAAAAGATGGCTTTCATTGCTATTCAAGCTAATTATCCTAAAATGAGATCTCAGACTCCCATGCTGAAGGAGTCATCAGATAATTCAGGGTATATTAAATCTGAGAATACTGTCTTGTACAGGAGCATTTATTAGCTAAAGAAAATCAAAGAGCTAGTAATCTTTAGGGGTAGCTGCCATCAGACAACATAAATCAGGGACCATGATTGATTAACTAATTTGAGGAGTGAAGATAGATTTGGTTGCTATGACAATAAAGAAAGAGTTGAAGATTTGATCACCTGAGGGATTCCTTATTCTCATGGGATTTTATGGAAATGAGAAACAGCAAAGAGAAAATGCACACTGGGTTATTGACTGTAGCCAAGAAATAATAATTCTTTGTAATCATTTCTCTTCTGAAGTGTTTAATTGACCTCACCAGTACTAATTTTCAGTGTGATCTGAGACAGAGAGTGGCACCCCTATCGATCACCCACAAGATGTTCAGGGAGATGATTCCTGGACAGTGTATGAATGGGAACTTAAAAATTCTAGTGTCTTCATATCTCCAAAACACCAAAGTACTCACTACCCTAATTTAAGAACTACTTTTCCAACACATGAGGATTTCAAATGACTGATCTTGATGAATGCAATTTAAGTTAAAAAAAAAATAACAAAAAACAAGCATCACATTGTCCTCAGATCATATCCCCAAAACTACTACCTTTCTTTCTGGCATCTTATTCCAGAAGGAATGGTTAGGAGTTGAGCACAGCATCTTAGCAGGGATGCTTGTCTAACAAAGACAAATTAGGAAATTATTTCATAATCCTAGTCTGAGGATATCTGAAATGTTCAGCTGTGTGTGGGGGGAGGGGGAAGGCCAAACGTAGCCTACCTAGTTTTATTGGGTAGAATATCAAGATGGCCTCAGAGGAAGATTATTACAAGGATCCTGGTTTTGACTCAACATGAAGAAGAAAGCACAAGAGTAAGCTTCATGGAGAGAGAGAATTCCTTTCACTCAAAAATGCTCTACAGGAATGACCTGTTAAGATGTTTGTTGGAAAGATTGTCACCCACTGCTCTAGACAAGGCTAGAGAAGATCAGTAGTGACTTCCTCTAAAATCCTGTGGCTGTGACCGGAAGTGCAGTACTGCTGGGGAGAACATATGTGCCTGTTCCTGGAGCACTGCCTTATATGCTCTTGGAAAGAGTATGACCCTCTTGGATGCCAGCCCTTCCTTCAGGGTGGGCTCTTCTATGGAGCAGGAAGACCACTTCTCTCTACCCTTCAAAACTCTGAGACTTTTCCACAAGAAGGGATTTGAAAACATATAGGAATCCTAAAATGTCCAGTTGAGATATTTGCATGTGAATTTATTTGCTTGATTGATTAGTTGATTTTCCTAGTTTGATTTCCTAGGTTTCTTTCAATATTGTCACAGGATTCTAGACACTCTCAGACTGAGAAAGGGGGGAGAAAAGGAAGATTTCTCTATTCAGAGTACCTCTTCCTGACATTGGCATAAACTCAAATCAGCAAACAGCAATTATACTCTGGGTACAGGCAAAGAACTGTCATAAGAAAAGCAGGGATGAACCTTTCTCTGCACCTAGACCTTATTTTGCACAGAAGATTTGACGCACCCTTTGAGTGTGATTAAAACATAGTGCCTAACTTTACTAAGTTCAGAATAATAAGAAAAATAAGATGAAAGTACTTAGAATATCCTCTCTCAAATAGTGTTAATTTAGGCAGGTAATATAATCAGTAGTTGGGAAACCAGACTTTGTAACCAAGTGCTTGGGTTGAAATCAGACTCAGTCAGTGACAGATTATGTGACTCTAAGTCATTTGGAATATTTTATTATTGTATAGAATTTATAAAAGTCATTAAAGCTCTTGCTATATGCTCACATCTCATCTCTGTATAAAATAAATAATAAATGAGGCCACAGAAGACTCCATGGTTCATCAGCAAACATTTTTTCTAACCAAATCTCTTAAGCATATATCATATTATGACATCGCAGAATAAATTACCTTTGTTGTTCTTATGTAGGTTTTTCTCTGTAACTTTCAGGCAGCTATCTATTAAATCTATAAGGGCTAAAAATAGGATTTCTGTCCTATCTTTATTCATCTATCTGTATTATTCTGTAAATCCCACCTTACCTTTTATAAGTTTGTTACCTAGTGACAAAGTGATGGAGACAACCTAAAGGTCTACGATACTAAAAAGAACTAAAGGTGAGTTCTGATAAAATTAGAAAATAGACTAGGGCACTTACGAGTCTTCTTTACTGAGGGAGTCTGTATTTACTCGCCTCTATCCCCTTTGTGTGCCCACTGCACAAGGCTGTTCCCTTTATTTGCCTATGATTTCTGTCTTTCTTTCTTTACCTATGATTTCTATCTTTCTTCTAGAGCCTAAATTTCCTGAGCCCCATGTGTCTCTTTACACAAAGCTTACAACCAGTTGGCATCTCAGACACAGACACTCATAATCACACTTCGATGGAATCATTACCTTAGTAGAAACACATGCAAAGTACCAAGAAAGTACAACTCACCTGCAAATGATTTTGCCACAGAGAAGAGACAACAGAATATTTGGAAGGCAATACATGAAGCAATCTTATCTCTAAAACTTGAAGTGGCATTTTAGGTTGAATAATCAAGCTTACCCTTCCATGTCATTGTTATAAGTGCATGGAACACAGATTTAAATAGGTTAGCTAAAATAAAAATTCCTTTGGTAAAATTTTGCTGAACTACATGGGCAAGATAAACTCCTCTCCAATATCTCTTATATCAAATACAATACCGTATTCTGTTCTGAGATGTTCTAAAAAGTGCAAAGAAAGCCATTTAAGAGATTTAATTTATTTTTAAAAGTTCCTGGCAAAATTAGTGATTAATGCGCTTCAATTTTAACTTGACTTCTTATTTAGCAGTTTATTCTCAGTTTATATACTATTTTTTCACACTGTCAATCACCATTGTATTTAAAATTTTCCGATATGATAATTAAACATTGGCTGAAAGGAACTAAATTTAAAAGGAGACTTTTTTAAAATTACAAGCACATACTTAAAAAAAAAGCTCTATAAATCAAAATGAAAATTTCTATTCTTTAGGGGTGTGATAAATTGCATTTCAGCTACAAACAGATAAATCTAACTTAGCAGGAGAATAGGTATTCCCACAAATCCATGCTCCATGATACATGGATGAAAGATTTTGCAATAAATAATTAATAACATGGACAGATTTGTCAAACTACACAGAAAAGTCTGATTCTTGGTCCAATTACCTTCTAAACTTGGAAGATGATTGTAATAAGAATTTGAGAGAAAAATTGATTTCAAAACACATCTAATAACTATTCCAGTTTTGATTAAGGTTTTTCAACCTATAAAATGTCATTACATACTAATAATAAACATTTTAATTAGCAATCCAAAAACAGAAATCTGATCTTCATCCCAAATGTCACCTTCTCCCCCTCTCTCCGCCTTATGCCTTCAGACATTTGCTCTCTAACTATTCATGTGCAACCACAGCGAGCAAAGCTCTATCCTAGCATCTGGAGCTATCAAATACAAAAAGAGGACTTAGAGACCAATCAGGGAGACACAAGAAAACTGACAACTCTAGTGCAGAAGTCACTAGAAGTCAAAGCTGGATGCTACAGGAGCAAGCAGTCAGAGTGAAGACACAATGCTTCAGGAGGAAATGATACCTGTGCTGAATTCTAAAAGACTGAAGGATGAGGACATGTTGGCCAGGAGAAGACAAGGCTATTTCAGGCAAAGAAGGCATAAGTGTTTATCATCTCCACCTTTCTGCCTTGAAAACGCCATTGAAATCTATTCCTTCCTCACTTTCCTCACTGCTTTATTTCACACCTTCAGGATTTTCTCCTGGAAGATGTGAACAAATGAATTCCCTGGAGGACTTTAAGCATCATGATAAGCTAAGGGTAGAAAGGAGAGGGCTGTCACTTTGCCACAACCAAATAGCATTCCTTAGCACTCCTCCACACACAGCCCTTCTGGCAGGTCCTATAAAAGCGGCTCCAAGGAGTCCTAGCGGACTCAGAGACTCTCTCAAAAGCCTTTTTGTTTCCCAGCCTCATCTCTGAACCCCTTGAGTATTGATTGTCAAGAACACATATAGATCTGCCTCTGAGTGGGACTGGCTTCAAATTACATATTGCTATCTGTGCATGCACTATATATAACATATCATATATATCATTAGGAACCAGGACGATCAGCTTTGTAGATTTATTAGCCATGGCATTTTAATTAATCTTTAAGGCACTGGAAGTTATTCTTTGACCAAAAGCATTTTTATTTTATTATTTTATTAATTTATTTTCTTACATTGTTCATTTTTGTACAGTATTTTATTTCTCTCCCCAGGTGTAGTCTCCATAGTTCTCCCACCACCACTGCACCTGCGAACCATCACCACAGTCTCCTGTGCTCTTCCCTTCCTGTTTTGAGTCCTTTCCCTCCCCCTCTCCCATTGCATGCCTCAGATCTATGGTCAGCTTACAAGTTTTGTCTTTAAATAAACATAAACATGATCATAATTCCTATTCATTGTTGCCCTAGAAAAAGCCAAAGTGATTTTTAATAAGGGGAGATTTTTTTTCTAAATTTTTTCAACAACACATCATCAAATGATTCTTACCCTTTCTGGAAGACAGAGTGGATGGGAAACAAGGTATGCATTTATTTTTCTCCACCTGGTATCACAAGACAGGGATAAGTAATTTCAGAGAGGTTATGTGGTATTACTAAAACCACACAGCAAATTTGGAGAGGGCTGAGACTGAAATCCAGGACTCCCAGGGATCCTGGTTCCCAACCCATTTTTCTTCTACCTCATTTTTCTTGCTAGTCCTAAACTCCTGGAAGCATATACACATACCTGCTCCCTGTGGCTGGGTGTATCATTTCCCAAATACATACCATTCAATCATTAGCACAGGAAAAGACTCAGACAACAACCAAAAGTCACTGATTAGTTTAAACCAATGCAAAATGCCTTCTCTTTCTTAGCTACTAAGCACCCTTAAAAGTCCCTCTTTTATTTGCTTTCTGAAGGACTTCCTCCCATTAGATGTGTGTAAGGAAGAGGACTATGAAAAGTCCACATTGCAGGGGCCTCCCTGGTGGCGCAACGGATTAAGTCTCAGGACTATGAAGCTATCCGCAGCCACTGCAGCACGAATTTGATTCAATCCCCGGCCAGGGAGCTGACCCACATGGCACAGCAGACCTCTTCTGTCTCACCTGCTGCTCCCCTCAGCAGCGTATTTCAGTAGATCTGCCTGTTCTGCTCCTCACTCTGTCTCTGGTGAATCCTTTCACCCACCCACACCTGTGGCCTACACCCCAGCTCTTGTATGCATAAATAAATAAATCATTATTTTTTTTTTAAGTCCACATTGCAGAAGCAAATCTGCCCCACTGGTGTCCTCAGTGTTACAGGACCCATGTTTTAAAATCTGATCAACAACATAATACTGCTGGGTGCTTTCTTTCCTGGGGATTATGTCAGGACTCAACAGTGAGAACAAGAACTCAGTTTTTTTTTTCTTAATGAGCCTGAAAGGTTTCTTCATCATCAACAGTAGTCCTGTGCACTGGGACATTTTTTCTGCAACTGCAGCTAAAATCCCCTGCAGTGATAACTTGGCATGATGTGAGAGGAGAGTACAGAGTGAAGGAAACAGCTGGAGCTAAGATGAGGTGTATATCTCCAGAGAACAGAGCCCTCATGGAATCCTCACACCACCAGATAAGCAGATGTGTGGGATGGGGAAGCAGAGTGGGAATATACATCGGGGGGGCATGGGTCTTCATGGAACTCTCCTCTCAAATAGTACTCCCCATCCTGTCCATATCCACACCAGCCTGGCTTTTAATGCCATTTCACCTGTCCCCCTTGACCAGGTATTCCTTATATCCAAAGGCCTCTGGGAAGAATGCCAGCTCTTCCAGAATAAAGACAAGATCACACACAAACACACCCACATGACACAAGTACAAACCCAGAGTGAAAAAAAAGAAAATCAATGATAGTTGAGGAGAAGGATGTGGCATTTTTGTTCCCCCTTGATGATATTCAAATGTAATTTAATCTCTTCCAGTAAAAATGTATTGAACCTCAGTTTTTCTATTAGGTTAAACGACAAGATTTTGGGCAGTTGCGTTCACAGAAACCTTTCTTTCCAGCACATGTTGGCAGTCCCCTGTGACTTCATTTACAGAAGTCCTTCTTGGGCCACTCTATGTAAACCTGTCACACAGAACTTCAGTAGGAAATAAACCTTCAATGAATTGGTGGAGAAAGCAAAACACAAAACAGTAGTATTACTGGAATTATAGCAGTCAAATACTATTTCCAGTTTCAGAGTAAACATCACTGGTGTTATTTCACAACTGGAAATCTTTCACAAGTGTTAGTGGTCTGAAAAAGAACTCTACAAATGCTTGAGAGATCCAAAGGCAGGCATCAAACTGAATAGAGAGCATGCTTTCAAAAAAGGAATGGTATTCACTTGAGGGTGTAAATATCAACAGATAACTGAGCCAGTTGTTTTGACAATAAAATTCTCACATAATTGGATCTATAATTGGATGTGCAAGTTGGCACCTTGGCAAAGAGCAACTTTAAGGCTGAATAAAGCCAACAATGCTACTTCAGAATCTCCTTCAGATTCTTTTTGTTGGACTAAAGAGTATTTCTAATTTCTTTCTCTGTTCTAGAGAGACAAAAAGATAGAAGAACATCCAGATAGAAGGTCACCAAGAACTAGGTGACCATCTAGTAAGTATCTGGTTACACAAAATGTCCTCAATATGTTAGGACAGAGTTTGGAGAGAGGGTAACTATTTAGTAACACAGTCACTGATTGGAGAACAATGTGAATAGTTTATCTTCCTGAATAAAATTGCCATTGCAACACCAGAAGAATTCTACCACAAAGTCTCTGTTTACGATATTTTATGGATATGCCTTTTTTATGACCCTGTATTAAACATTCTGTATCTTAGGTCTGTGAAAATGTAATAAAAAAAAGCTTAAGTAATATCATTTTAGAAAGAAAAGGACTGTCTACTTGTCGGAGTAATACAGTTTTTCTATTTTATGAGTTTGTTCAAAATAACAATACAAATTACTTTTCAGTTTCAAAAAGAGACTACTACTTGCCTTTATTTTCCCATTTTTCTAGATTTGAGCCTGTTCTAATTTTCACATAAAATTTGGCAAGAGAAATTGGTAACAACTTATTTTTATTCACTTTCATCTCTATTATATAACTTAAAAGTATAATATTATTTCTTTCCGTACTTGTTTCAACAGGACCTCCTTTTTTTAAAAGAAGAAAACAGTGTTTCTTCAGCTTCTCTCCTACCCCTCCAGAGTCAAACTAACAAGTCGTGGTGATTTAAAGACTACTGTTAGGTTAATTAATGCCATGGCGCGCTAATCTGGAGTTGACAACGAAGAGATAAATTAGCACTTGTTAAACTCTGCTTTGCACAAGACCACGGGGACAACGGGGAATTGGGAGATGATATCCCAATGATGGCCACACTGGCTCACAGACCAGGGGCAAGGACAAGTTAATACCACGGACAGCAAAGTACTGCTCACAATGCACAGGACCAGAGGAGCAGGAGAGAGGAAAGGCGCTGCCACAAGGGCGCCGGGTGGCCCTGGCAGCCTGCGGACAGCGAGGGAGAACTGCCTAGATGCACGAAGCTGAAAGGAAGGAATTCATTTTGTAGATCAGTGGTTCTCATCTTTTAGGTTGAACTTGTTAAAAACAGACCCCAACGGGCTTCCCCGTGGCACAGCAGCTTAAAGCACTGCGCTGTGGAGATGCTGGCAGCGGTAATATGAGTTTGACGCCTGGCCGGGGAGATTCCCACATTGGCGACATGGTGCGGCAGACCTCTCCTGCCTTGCCCGCTGCTCCCCTCAGCAGTGTATTTCTGTCGGTCTGCCTGTTCTGCTCCCCACTCTGTCTCTGGTGAACCCGCTCACCACCCTACACCTCTGGCCTGCACCCCATCTTGTATGCATAAAATAAAATTAATTAATTTAAAAAAAAACAGATCCCAAGGCTGCTCTGCAGAGAACTGTATGCTATATATTTCAGATACGAGCCAGAAATCTGTGTTTTTAATAAGCTTCCCATCTGATCTTGATTCACGGTCCCAGGAGCACCCTTGGAGAACCACAAAGCAGATAGATGAGGACAGATCATGCGGATGAATCAGGCAGAACCATCTTTGAGACCACAGTAGGGCAGCGGGCAGCGAGCATCGAGCATCGGGTAGAGCGACTGAGAAACTAGAGCATGAAGATACCAGAGATGCGGGCAGCTGCCTGACCATGGAGGCTCTGCTTGTCCTGTAAAGAAGCTTGAACTTGATCTTGAATGTGACAGAGAATCAAGTTTAGTATATAATTGGTATGTGCTTAGTAACTTCTAATTATATTAACAAAGCTGAGGGTCAATGCTTTCAATTGATTAAGTGGTCTATATTTTTTAAATAAAGACATGAGGAAATGAGAAGTACCTTTTCTATTGTTTTTTAATGCAGACACTAATGTCAGAATACAATGTTTTAAAATGTCCCTCAAAACTTCAGGGTATTGTGCTGACAGTGTTTCTCCTAACAGACACCGCCAGGAAGCCCCTGAATACAGCAGGCATCATCTACAATCACACATGGGAGGCTTCCAGGACAGCATCCAACTTCCCCTGGCTTGGTGACATGTTGTCCCGAGGCAGCCCTGCATCCAGATGAGACCACTGCCTGCTAGACATCAATTAACTTCCCAGGGAAGTGCCCACTTGAAGTAGGAACAATACATTACTGAGCTCAGAGTAGAAATGAAGAGACACCAGTGCTCAGTCCCAGTGACAAAAGCCAGAGAGTCACTACCCTCCACCCCACATCAACTGGGGGGTGCACAGAGACATGTGGCATTGCCCCCAGGAATGAAGGGCTGACAGCAGCTCCCTGAGTGGAAGCTCACAGGGAAAAGTTCCATAAGGCAGAAAACGAAACAGCATGTAGCCACGACATATTCGAAAACCTATGGCCTGTTTGCACAGCACCAGTGATGCTTTGTTTATTCACCCAAACTAAAAACATGAATTGCTTTTCCCCATTCACTGAGTATTTACTATTTCATTTATTAATTAACAAGTCAAGACAACAACACACACTCAATATTGTATTTAACCTAGTAGAAAAGATAGCCTGGGTTTCAAGACTCAAGATCATCTTTTTATTTAAACATGTATCTATTGAATTAAAAATAAAAAATTAAGCTCCAAAATAAAATGTAAGCTCTATTTAAATTCAATTAGATAGATACCATTTGAATAAAGTCTTATAACTAAAATCAGATACTGTGTACCAAAGAGTTATTTGGTCCTGGGCATAACTTCTGAGTTCTTACTAAAAATGTAGTAAGAATTTGGCAAAGAAGCTAAGCCAAGGAGATTCTGCTGAAGGTAAGTAAAACTTTTAATAAAGAATAAATTGAAGGCAAGGTGCATTCTTATTGTATTTCTTAAGGTTTTCAATATAACCTATGTAAATTGTAGCATTGCTAGGAATATAAATCTGGTTTAAAAAAATCACACAGCTGAAGAATTTATAAACTGTATTTACAAAGCAGCACCAGCAGTAGTATTTAATACTGTAGATACTCAATATCCTGGGACTTTGAAGAATTTCTTTCCATCGAGATGACCTAGAGGACTTTCAAGCTAGAAGGCTGTGTACTAATTTAACAAAATATGCAGTTTTTGACCCTCATTAAATGTGAAGTCCATTGTTTCGATGCAAAGGAAGGTATTTTGAATAATTGCTATAGATACACAAGGGAACATGTGATAAACTGTTGACAATATTGGCACATAGTAACAGATCAAACATTGGTAGTAAAATAAGAAGTCTTGACATTTAAAAATGCAATTTCATTTCCCCTTGCTCCCTAGCATGCATTTTATGCTTTCAGAACCTGCTCCTCTCTCTGTTTAGCTGACCCAACCCTCTTCTGGCTCCTCTGATTTCACTACCACCAGCTCTGCCCACCTAGTCCCTGCCTCTGAGCTGAAAATGATCCTCAGGCACAGATTCCTCCCCCGTGCCTCTGAAGCCTTTTCTAGCTATGCCATCTTGTTCAGGTTCTCCTCTTTTCTTAAATTACTGTTCCATAGTTACATAAGGGAACGTGTGCGATAAACTGTTGACAATATTGGCACACAGTAACAGATCAAACATTGGTAGTACACAGTCACCATTACACTGCTTGACTCAGGATAGTACTCTCTGTGCTTCTGCCTCTGTGAGTACTTTTCATGGGAACAGGGACTTATTCATAAGTATTTTTAGAAATCTATTTGCATCTCTATCATCGGAACTATAGAATATCTTATCTATCAGATTATTATCTGCAAACATAATCTTTGACCCAGGAGAATGTGTAAAGAATATGACCCTGTTGTCAAAATCCCCAGTTACCTGTCTTAGATATATTGTCAAGAAGGCAGAGTGTTCTGTATGTCACTCAGGGGGACACTTTGATAGCATGTGAGATTTTATCCCTCAATAAAACATATTGTTTGTTGTGTGCTGATGAATAACCATATCTGATTCCTTGTTAAGAAGGAATCATCTATATTTTAATTTCCCTAAAAGTCAGTTATAGATAAATTTATCCAAGAAAGAATATTGTTGGAATTATGAAGTTACAAGTCAATCAATGCCAATTTAACAGCATCAGCCTGGAAACCAACGTCCAGGTTTGAGAGGAGTTCAACTCAGAAAATGTTTCAAAATGAGGACAATCATCTCACAAAACCAAACTAAAGCTTGATCAGTGTTTACTGAGCATTTAAAACATGTGCATCACCAATCTAAGGTGGAAGGGGGGGGGTTGTTTCTCAGAGGTGATTATCCCTGTCCTTAAGGAGCAGACATGTTTGAACAGATGATTTATAGAAGTTCTGAGAAGTGATATACAAGTGAATTTAGCAGAAGGCTTTGTGGCATTAATTGGATATTTATTAGATTTTCCTTTAGGAAACCAATACTAAACTATAACCATTCTTCAGCTTTTGTGGGGTGCCAGGAACTGTGCTAAAAGCTGGAAATAAAATAACAATTGAAAAAATTCATAGACAAGAAATGGAGCTAGACGTGAACACTCACACACATTACTATTTAATTTGCACACTAATAGCACACTATAGGTATTCTGTGGAGGTATTCTGCATTTTTAAAATCAAGCTCAACTATGTAGGTATTAAGATTAACCCACCTACAATGGTCACGGACAGAGTAATGGCAAAATGAAACGATAGCCTTTTTGAAATAGGAGATAGGAAACAATTCCCAAAACATTTTTTGAGTATCGGCGAAGCACTAAGGCAGAAGCTGACCTGATGCACTTTAACTAAATTCCTATTGGAGGTCTCTCCATGACCCAGAGTTCTTCAATAAGCCACAATGTAAAGTGGAGCCTGAGAATTTTCCACAATTGTCTTGTGGTCACAGCAAAGCTACTGTGTGATAACAATTTGAAACAGAAAAGCAGAGGTAAAAATACGGAGGATAAAATAGAAATGGATTACAGAAAACTCATCAACAGTAATCAGCATTCTTTATAACTAGGTCAAAAACCATTTTAAGGGCACTGACAGTCCCCTGAGACTGACAAGTCCACACTTCAACCCAGGAGTGTCAGGGCACTCTTGATAAAGAGTCAAAACTCATTACTGTGGGCCCAGGCATATTTAGGTTGTATTTCATAATCTGACATTTTTAAACCCAGAGTGTAAATTGGCATTTTCCCATGTTAAGGAAAACTTGAAAGCAAGTTAATTTGACAAACTAGAAAATATAAATAAAAACAAGGGGAAACTTCACCCATAATACCACAAACATAGAAAACCTCAATTAATATTTTGGCACAGATTACTGCAAATGTGCCAGTTTGGATGTCTTTTCCAGAGAAAGACAAGAGTATTGCAAAAGTATAAGATGAAAAAATCTGAAGTTGAACCTGGACTATGAGAAATGTAATTAATGTTAGCCTCCTGAGTAAAGGTTTTAATGTGTATGTATGTGATAATACTACCCAAAACTCATGATAGTAACATTTGAATTTCATACTAGTGTCTTGATACACAAGCATTTATAGCCATATATTTATATTAATAGGAACACATATAACTCACATAGAGCATTTGATTACTACAGTCCTTAATCAGGCCTGTCATTTGTCCATAGTTATTCCAAGATGAAGGCTTCCTTCTGATATTATTAATGAGAAGGGATACCAAAGCAAACCCCTGAGACAAAGACCATTTACTGTTACCCCAAAAGCATTTGTCTTTAATCGGTAGCTTATGAATAAGTCTTAAAAAAAGTGCCCTAAGAGGAAAATCTTTGCATGGAGCATGCAGATCCTTCATTCTCTCAGGACTGCTTGGCTTGAAGGTCAACCTTCTGCATTCTAGAAAAATCCCTGTAGAAAGAAAGACTTGGAGATAGTAGGTTAAGGAAATTAGACAATTCTGATTTCATTATCTTAGGTTATTAACATGAAGCAAACATGAGGCTATAAGCTCATCTCTTGCCAATATTACTAAGAGAACAAATCTTAGACTCACTGCATTTGAAATTATTTTTGAAGGTACATACTGCAATACTACTTTGGTGTAGAAAACTAGAATTAAATAACATTCATAGAATAATGAGTTATGACATTCATAGGGACAAAGCACTATTTAGCTATTAAAATTAAATTTATTAGCATGAATAATTTAGTATAATGTAGTATATATCTATATGGTCACATGTGACTGGATATGTGACAAATTATTAATGAGCATTGGGCATGGGTTTTCCTCCTTTCTTTTAGTTTAACTATACTTTTGGGTTTGATTAACTAACTTGGATTAGTTTTATAATAAAAAATGTTTGTAAAAATGCCTAACAACACAGGAAAATGCTAATTTGATGATGGAAATTGGAAAAAATCAGGCAAAGAAAATTGTACAAAGCATGACTAAAATATAGTCTTTCAGTTCATAGTAAAAAAGGCCTAGAGGAAAATAGTTCAAAAACTTCAAAATATTTGTTCAATAATCACTCACTCATATTTACTAACCACCCACCTTATGTCTAACACTATTCTATCCCCTACGCGGGGATAGAAAAAAGTGGTAAACAAAACAGACAAGGTCGATGCTTTCCTGGAGTTTTCGTTCTAAACGGATAAAACACAGTGATGAAAGGATTAAGAAGTAAGATACTTTCAGATGCTGGTAAATGCTGTGAAGAAAATATAACAGGTATATGTTAGGGAAAGTCTAAGGAAAGGATAGGGCCATTTTATACCATGGGATTAGGGGCTGCGGTTTTGAGATTAGATATCTGGATGGAACAGAAATCCTTGGGAAAAAATGAGCAAGTAAAAATATAAGCACAAAGGGGAGAGGTTCCTAGAATAAATGAGCTCATTATGGTTAGGACATAAGGAGCAAGGGGCTAAGAAGACCAGTACAGAAGAAGAGAAAAGGGCCAAATCAGGTAAGACCAAGCTAGTTAGTCTGTATTTTATTTTAGTTAATGAGAATTCATTGTAAAATTTTACTTCATTTGTGACTTCATCTTGGTATTTGCTGATGGAGTAGAAGGGAAGTCCTAGAAAGAAGAGATAATAAGCACGACTCCAAAGTTTAGAGCTGTGTCTAGACGTTAGTGCAATAGTGGAGACCACTAAAAAGGGACATATTTTAGGTGACAGAATGTGGATCAAAAACTAGCTCTGCCCACATTTTGTTGGACATACCACATGAAATGCTTAGTAGGCAATAGCTTAGCTAAAACTCAATGTAGAGAAGAGGACTGGTGAAAAACTTAGGAATTACTGACAGGCAGATAACATTTAAAGCATAGATGTGTGGGTCTGCTAATTCTAAGCTGCCTGACTGACCACCATTTAGTTATCTGCAAGCTCTGCTTTCCTTCCCAAGGTCAAGTACTGCCCGGTCAATCAGCTTTAGGAGTCCAACCCTACAAGGTGCCTTTCATCTTCTAAGCAGATCACTTAGGGGAAGGGAATGCATCACAAGGTATGCCTGGGGAACTGAGGACCTATGCATGACAAAGGACCCCAGAAGCTGATCTATGGAACACCTTGTTGACAGGACTGAATCCTTGGCTGGGGAATTTAAGGTTTGCCCTCTATAAGTCATCAACCAGAGAAGATCATCTTGGAGAACAGATCCACACACCCTATTATTATAGATAATAGATCCACACACCCTATTATTGCATCTATTATTTATACCATGGGGTTAGGGGCTGCGGTTTTGAGATTAGATATCTGGATGGAACAGAAATCCTTGGGAAAAATGAGCAAGTAAAAATATAAGCACAAAAAGGAATAGTAATAAGGGGAGAGGTTCCTAGAAAAAATGAGCTCATTATGGTTAGGACATAAGGAGCAAGGGGCTAAGAAGACAGTGCAGAAGAATAGAAAAGATGCTATAGATAATAGGTTACACCCTTTTATCTACTTTCGCTCTTCTCCTTTTTTCCTCTTTATGCTTATACTGATGTTATCCCCTGCCCACTTATAATGTATAAAAGACCCACCAAAATTAAATAAATGTGAGACTTGCACCAGAATGAGTGACTTTTCCTGCCTCATCATACGCCAACACCTCCCCTCCTTTTGGGAACCCCAATCTGGCTGGAGCTGGCCTCCGGCACATAGTGCCTGATGGAATCACATAAAAAGCAAGTACAAATAGATATTCAAGAACCAAATTAGCCAGTCAAATAGAGGAAGAATAGCTGCTGAGTTATCAAGAAGACTAGGAGGACAGACTATTCCAAGAAGAAGAAATAATGTGCTCAAATGATGCAGAGAGTCATAGTAAAATGGAACAGAGAATTAAACACTTGGTTTGCCTCAATGGACAATGGCAGTTTCAGTGGAGTGATGGAGAAGGAACACTCATTGCAGCAGGATTGAGGTTACAGTCAGACAGAAGGAAGCAAAGAGAACAAATAAAGTCAATTATGTGAAAGCTGGCAAAGTAGTAGTAGTTGGAAGAGAACATAGAGTTTCATTAAAGGCAAAGGATACAAAAATGAATGAAAGAAAAAGGATCCATCATCTACAGTGGAGGACTTTCAATGCCTGGGTGTGGGTGTGGTAACATACACCTGAAGGGTGTGATCCTATATCTAAAGCACATACAGTATATAACCCAATGTTCCTTCAAAAATGAATGAATGAATGAATGAATAGAAATAGAAGGGATCAGATTACAGGACTCAAGTGAAGGGGTTGCCCTCCATGCATTGTACCATTGTTGAGGATGGGTAGGGAACTCCTATCTTTCATCTTTCCAATTTTAACAGTTATCTTTGGTAGGCTGAATTAACAGATAATTTTATAATAGTGTTGAAACACTTCTTTTTGTACTTCCCAAAGTTTCTGTCATGAACATACATTATAGTCACAATAAAAACATTCTTCATAAACCAAATATTGAATGAAACTTAAAACCACACTGGAAACATTTAAAAACTTTCAAAACAGTAATGTTAACACAAGAGATTTTCTTGGCCACTTATTCAAAAGAGAAGACATTTTTTTCTGGCATAATCTCGGCTCTGTTTCAGTTCTCCAGCTGTCAGATTTGCTTCTCTTCTTATCTATTTCTTTCTAGGAGTAGGGGCTCAAGAAAGGGCACAAATACTGTGACTCTGGAACTCAATCAAAAAACAGAACTTGTCTTTACCCTTAATTCCAGTCTAACATAAAAATGTCACAAATACAAAAACGATAGGTCTAGATTGGCCCCAACTCCTATCTCCCTGGTCAAATTCTTTTTTCCTCCCACAAAAACATACCCCACTGATTTTCACCCAATTCTGCCTCAGGCAAAGGCATTTTATGATGTCATGAAATACACAGTTGATTGGTATAGATTCTATTTTCTTTAAAAATTTTTAGATGAAATACCGTTGCAATTTTTTTCATTGGTTTCAGAATTCAAGTGGGTTCAATTTAAGATTTTCAAAAGCACCAAAAATCAATGTAGAGAGGAAGAAGATGGAGCCAACCAATGTAAATAGCTTATTGACTGAGAAACAGGAAATCGCTAAGAAATTCAGTCATCACTTGCTTGGAAGTATCTGTCACTCTATTCTGTGGGGAAGAACGGCTCGAGAGTCTCTGAGATCAGTTTGTCAGTTTGCCTTTTAACACCTGTAAGAGACTTCAGATATTTAAGGACTTTTGTAATGTGTCCTTTCATAAGGAAGAAGGCTATTACTGGTCACAGACACAAAATTATTAGTCACCAAGTCAGAGGTTATTTTTCACTGTTTAAAAGGTTCCCTTGGAGGAGTATAATTATTCTGGTGCTTCTTAGTTCTACTTTCCAAAGACAGTTTTCTAAATTCTGCTTTACTCTGCTACAGTTATAAGAAAATTTAGGAAATGATCAAAGAAATTATTTCTTCAGTGAACACTAGGATCCTGAAATATAATCACTGTGGGTTCTCCCAGGGAAAATCAGTCATTGATACAAAATTAGCAGTCACTCCCTCTTCTCTTTTCTTTCCCTCCCTCCCTCCGTTCAAGTACCAGGAAGATTTATCCCCCTTTTTGAATTCCTTTACATTAACATGAACTCCCTCTAAAAGAACCAAGCATCTTAGTAGGGGACTTTAGTTACTTATGAGGGTTTAAATATCAGCCGTCACCTTCTCTACATTTGGAAGAAATAAGGCATTTTCTTGGAAATACATTTAACTATAAGCAGAGATTCTCAGTTGGGGGAGGTGTATATCAAAACGGGGGCTAAGGGGAAAGGGAGGTGTAAATCTGTGTGTAGTAAACTAGTTCCCTAGAGATTTGTGTATGTGACTGCCCTAACCTTCAGAATGACAGATGGGATTTCTTCCCCCTTCCTTGTGTAGCAAGAGAGAACTTACTGATATTTACAGTGATGAAAACAAATGACCAGACATGGCAGTTTTCATCTATAGTCAATTCACCATTATCCACTTGTAAGCCTGTGGATTTTCCATGGCCAATTTTCAATTCCAGAAAGGTTTCTACTGATACTTCCCATCCTTCAGGGTCACTTTCCCCTCATTAGTCAGTTACTGTTCAGGGAATACCAACTACATTTAATATCAGATTAAGGAAAATACACAGAAAGATATATAGGTAGGAAAAATCAGGCTGCATATAAAACAAAAATTTTTGGTATATCTTGTAATTTATATTATCAACACCAATACATTCTAATTGAGCAATGACTTAGAGGCATTTTAATAGTACAAAATTTTATTTGTATATCAGATTCAGAGAAATAGGCTGGCATTTTTCAAATATTCCACAATTATCTAATCTATAAATGATTCAAAGGCAATCTGTTCTTCTCCTACCTGACAGTAGTCGCGTATTCTCTCTGCTAGTCTTTAGCAACACTCTCAGACAGTGGGGAAGAACAGGGAAGAAAGATAAAAATCAGTTTACTTTGCTGCTAAGTTTCCACTAGAATTCTGATAAATCCAAGTCTGGACTAGAAAGTAGACTAAAACAAGATTTCCCCATTTTTTATCTTGGAATTTTAATTATTTATGTATTCCTTGACTTCTACCACTGTGAATACTCAGGAGCTAAGTAATAGGAAGGTAGCTATGAAAATCAGTACATTTTCAGGGAACAAAAGAAATCAAGATGAGACTAAAGGAAAATGATGAAAGAGCCCAATTTTTTCAAAATCTAGAAATTGTAGTGAAAGAATTCTAATTGGTGACTTCCTAGAGCATTTATATTTGACCAATTTGCACTTAGCACACACTGCATGTGCTCTTGTTACTGCTGGTAGTAACAGGTTTTTATGGTATTTATTGATTGTATACTAATTTCTAGGATGTGAGAGAAACACCTTGCAACTAGTGTTCTAATCCTTACAACATCCCTCTGAGATGATGATGATGATGATGATTCCCATTTTACTGAAAAGAAAATCAAGGCTCAGAGTAAGTAACCTGATCAAGGTCACAAAGTCCTTTGTCTCAAAGACAGTATAAAGGTTATCCCCAAATCTGGCTGACCCCCAAGCCCTCTCCACATGGCTTTCTCAATGACAATGCTGTTTACAGGTTTTATTCTCTTTCTATTGAGACGGTAAGCATCCAGTGGAGGGTGAGGGTGGGATGCTCGTGGGAATAGAGACCCAGAAGTGCCATATCTTTGCATCAGTCCTTGTCTTCTATGGGAGTACTCAATAAGGACGAGTGATTGAGTCTCCATTTCGTAAGGGATTTTCGTATGTTTTGATGTCAATTTTGTTGCTAGAGATTGGCCAGCAGCATCAATGCAGCTGAGTGTGGGCACTGTGCTTTTGCTACCAAGAGAATGGATTCTGTTGGCTAATACAGTATTTTAAAATATGTATTGCAAGCCTTTGCTATCATTTAGAAACATGCAGGACACACACAAACCCATCCCAGGGGGTCAGTGGCAACATTCACAAGCCTGTGAACAGAATCGTCCCAGGTGGTCGCCGGCTATTACTGCCAGTGGATGCTGTGGTCAGGGGGTCTTGAGCCATTCTAAAGACAGATTTGCCGGGAAGAAAGGCACTGCAATCTGTCACTGCAAGTAAAAATGCCATCTCACTAGCTTGAAAGCAAGGGTCATTCTGAGCCCCTTTTATCAGATAGATAGGAAGGCTAACATAACAAGGTATCCCTAATTTCAAAGGAGAAAACAGTTTAGCTCCTCCTTGGATTACTGGGCCTCAAAAATTTAGAACAAGTAGTTAACTCTTTAAAAAGACTGAAATCAGGTATTTACTCTTAAGAAATTCCTCTCAGTATTTAGATATTCATTCAATGGCATTAGTGAGCCCACAAAAGAGACTTGAAGAAAATGCTATGGGGGCCTCCCCGGTGGTGCAGCGGTTAAGCACTGTGCTGTGGAGCTGTCAGATGCAGCGACCGCAAGTTCGACGCCAGGCTGGGGAGATTCCCACATGGCGCGGCAGACCTCTCCTGCCTCGCCTGCTGCTCCCTCAGCAGTGTATTTCTGTTGATCTGCCTGTTCTTCTCCCCACTCTGTCTCTGGTGAGCCCTCTCACCGCCCCACGCCTCTGGCCTGTACCCCAGCTTGTATGCATAAATAAATAAATCTTAAAAAAAAAAAACAAGAAAATGCTGCTATGTTCTGAGGCAGACACAGCTTACACAAGAGTCAACAGTCAACTCAGTGACGTTCATATAACCCTCTTCAACCAAAGGGAGAGATTCAGTCCACTCACTGGTAGATGAAACTGGAGCTGGAGCTTTCAGCTGGAGCTCCCACACACCATCTTGTAAGCTTTGGGAAACTAGCCCAAAAACAAAAAGATACTCTGGAAAAAGTCTTTTCTCCAAAAATTGCTCAAAATGATCAGTTGATATCAGTCAATTTGAGCACTACTGACATTATTCAAGAAACAGATGGAGATAAACTAGAAATTCCTCAGTTCTCAAAATTTCATAGTGCTTTTTAGGCATAATTTTTAGTAGACAAAAGAGCACTCTCTCCATTGCTAGTAGCCAGAGGATCGCACTTTGCTTCAGCTGGAGTTCTCCTGTCCTGTTCCAACTGCAGGACTGGATTCCTAAGTGACCTTGGGTGAAATACTTAACCTTCTTGCATTTTATTGCGTCCAACTGTGAAATAAAGAAAGATAATGGCAACAACAATAACAAGGCTCAACACCTACATACCTCTCTGAAGTGTTTTACACATTAATCATAATGGGCTTTGAAAGTGCATTCCTGTTTTAGAAACATTTGACAACAGCTAGCAAATTCTCACATTAACGCAGCAGACCCTTTACATGGTAAAGAGCATACAGGTTACTCTGTGGGTAAGGCATTAGGTGCTTAGAAGAAATACCTTCTTTAATTGTTTTTGTTATTTCTCCCATGGAGGAAGGGAAAGAAAAGCCTTTTTAAACAAATTTCCAGTTAGTGAAAATTATAAAAGAAACCAAGTAAAAGATCAACCTTTGATAGTTTCCATACAAGCTCTGAGAAGAGATCACGGTGGGCTGGTGGACCAGTCTCCTTTTCATCCCAGCAGTTTAGCCCTTTCCCCAGGCCTGCCCTTTAACACTACCACTGTGACCTGTCTCTCATTCTCCACTTCTAGCTCATCAAAGTTAAAACTTCCAAAGCATACTTTTCAGATTCGATAAACCCTGCTTCTATCTCTCCAGCCACATGAAGCAAAACATTACAAGCAAATGAAGCTGTAATTACACCGTTAGGTCATTTAGTACATTGTTCATTGTAATGAACTACATGTCTACTTATGACACCCCCCACCACCCATTAGACTGTTAGCATGTAGGTGCCAGGTTCCAAGCTCCCACTTCCTGAGGTATAACATGAATTAAGTAGATTGCTCTCAGTTCTATGGCCATGCATTGAATGGTGCTGATTAGTTTTTAAAGTCTTTAGATATTTATCATAGTGCAAGGTTTCAAAACTAAATTGTCACCAATACCAACGATTTGGATTCAATACATGTGGATACTGCCTCAGATTTTATGTCCTGCATCATGATTTTGGAGGATGCAGACCTAAACTAATGGAAACCTCTTGATGTGGTTCCCATACCTTCCTTTCTCTGTTGGTTTCATATTTCTTTTACCTGGTCTCTCACGTGTGATCTGCACAATATCATTTAAAGTCTCTCATCTCTTATTTTACAGAAGCAGAAATTGTTCAGTCCTGACATGTTTTCTGCAGAGAGTTTTGTGGCATCTCACCAAGGGGTTGTGACTGATGCTCACATCACAATTGGTGCACAAAAATCATACAACAGTGGTGGCAGAGCCTCAGTTATTATTATTATTGGGAGGTCTAGGAAACTCCTGTAGAAGCCTTGAGGAATTCCTTGGCAAATCTCCGTTTCTCCGATTTTTAGAGCTAAAGAATATCTCTGATGGAGCCTGACCTCAAAGTCAGGTGACCTGGTTTCCTCTCCCCACACTGCCCTGAGCAGGAACGGCGCTGGACAGGATACTTCAGAGCTCTATAACCCAAGATTTTTTTGAAAGGGTGAGTTTGATGATGTTTATGTTTAAAATATATATAGAACAACATGAGTCCATGTCTTTCCATACTCATGTTCATTAAAAAGCTATATTAGGGCCTCCCTGGTGGCGCAACGGGTTGTCTCAGCACTATGAAGCTATCCGCAGCCACTGCAGCACAAGTTCGATCCCCAGCCAGGGAGCTTCCCACATGGTGCAGCAGACCCCTCCTGCCTTGCCCCGCTGCTCCCCTCAGCAGTGTACTTCAGTAGATCTGCCTGTTCTGCTTCCTACTTTGTCTCTGGTGAATCCTCTCACCAGCCCACACCTCTGGCCTATACCCCAGTTCTTGCATGCATAAATAAATAAATCTTTTATAAAACGCTGTATTAAAAAAAATGGAGATACTTAATATGATGGATCCCTCTGAACAACTGACTATGATTTTCGATGCAATCTTTGGAAAGCTGGAATAAAGAATAAGCTTCTGATTAGTCCACAATCACATAGTCCACATAAACCAGAAAAGGTAACAGACATGAAATAAAAGCAAGCGCCAATTTTAATAAAATCCAAACTGCTATTCCTTCACCAGAGGTTGGAAGGCAGGAGATAACAACAACAAAGGAATAATAGCTAAGAACAAATAAACAAAACAATGGGATAAAAGGATCTTGTGAAGGACCGAGTTTATTCTTCTACTTCACCCTTTCCTATTCACTGATTCCAAAAAATACAGGAATTGTTTGTGCATCTCTTACGCCCTGAATAGACAGAAGAGTCACAGTATAAGTACAAACCAAGAGGGAAACAAATCCTTAAAAGCCTGATAGTGGAACAAATCAGAGGGACAATATCATAGTCTCTAATGCATGCATGGATGAATAAGTCTTAGAGGATGCCCCAAAGAGAGAGAGTCCTCATTTTGTCAGTGAAAGGTTATTTCTCAGGTGAATTAGTCTGTGTCTTACCTCCATCTTCACTAAAGAAAAAATGATGCTATTCACTAAAGAATAATGAATGTTGATTTGCTAGAGTGTTTAGGGAAAAGATACGGCTACTGCAAGCAAGTAGTCGCTAGTGCCGGAATTATAGCTACATCTGTGGCCATGCAATTAGCTGTAAAACTAAGCATCTGCCACAAAATTACAACTATGATATGTGAACTGATAACACCAACAATTAAAACAGTAACACCACAAAGCCTCAAGGAAGCTTTAATTATTCATTTAATTTGGAAAGTAAAGCTGGAGAGGACAGCTGCTAAAGATACAGCTTTGCTTTACTCAATCCAACTTATTTGGCTTTAGAAATTTTTCTGTTCTGTATTTAATGAACGCTGATTTCCCTGGAAGTCCTATAAAAAGATCTGTATTAATTCCCAGTACTTCCAATTACAACAGACACACGAAGAAAATATTAGCTCTCTAAAATGGACAATCAACTCGAACTTCAGTAGAAGAAGGGCCACTCTGGTATTATGTGCACTCAAATGGTGTAATTAAAATAAAGATAGTTTCTGTTGTGTACCTCAAAATTTAGTCAATGAAAGTTTGTAAGACCCACCAGGGTGCATTTAAACTACTCTAAGTCTTTATAGGCTAAGAGAGGAAAAAGGGATTGAGCAAGAAATACACAACAACCTGTTATGCAATAGTGCTATGCACATGTAACAAGTTTTGAGCTATAAGAAACGAGGGGATTTTGATTGGGGAATCAAAAAAGGCTCATGACAGAGATGGCATCTGAAGTTATTCCTAATCTGGAAAACAACATTTCTGACAACTGCATAAAGGGCAACTCAGAGACAAGGAAGAAGCAAGGAGCTTCAGAGAGGGGGGAATTGCTATAACTAACTGAAGACACAGATAAGGACCAAAAGGGAGGTAGGAGGTGCATTGTAGAGGAGCTGCCCAAAGAAGATTGATATTGTCGGGAAGTCAGGCAATAAGCCAACTAATATTTTTTAAATGAAGGAGCCACAAGTCAAGTGGTTCTTTAAGAATTATCTATCTAATGGGGATGGGCAAATCAAGTGTGTGGAAAATACCTGGAGTTCACTTGGGGAGGTATCAATGTAAGTCCAGGAAAGACTTGGTAAGGATGTGGAGTGGGAAAGGAGAGTGATTTCTAGAGTGGGATTGTTCAATACAACTTCCTGCAATGATGGAATACAATGTTCTCTATGTACATCATACAGCATAGTTGTTACTTGTCACTTATGGACACTAAGTACCTGAAATGTGACTAGAGTGGCAGAGAAACTGAGTCGTGAATTTTATTTCATTTTAGCTAATTTAAATATTAATATCTAGTGACTACCATATTGGTCAGCACAGTTCTCAAGTAATAAATAATGCAGTTAAGACATCAAAGAAATCATGTTAAAAGTGTTTGAGTAATAGAAAACTGACTTTTACATTACTTTTGGTAACTTCTCCCGAAAATTTTGGCATGAGTCAAGTGTCAAAGTACATTAAGCTGTGACTTTTGCGAGGACATAAATAATTTTCTACTCATTCTTTCTTCTAATCCCTAGCACAGTCCTATGCACTAGAAGTACTCAAGAAATCAATCTGAATTCATTAACGAACATACTGTGTATGCAGTTTAGAGCTCACTAGCTAAAGAGTTGAACTTAGACAGATGTGTTAATAGGTGAAGGTGCAATCGTGGGCTACCTGTGTAGCTGCATTCTGATTGTTCCAAAAATCAAGACATGAGATATGAACTGAATAGCTACAAGAACTGAAGTTTTACTTTCCTAGTGAAATGGGGATTGTTATTTTTGTTCAAGAGCTAAACAAGTCAAAAGGATTCATATGAATGATAGAGCCTTAATACCACTATACATTCTGTTTAATGCTTTTAGAAAGCAATTTTCTGATTATAAAAGCAGTTTATATTTCTTATTCTAACTTTGGAATGTATTAAGAAAATAAAGGGCAAAATAAAAGTTATCTACAACTCTATAAACAAAGTTATTCAGTGTAGAGATATTATTATATTTTGTCTTTTTTCTGTACCCATCCAAATAAAATATGTAAACTTCTCCAAATAAGATCAATCTTTACAACATGTGCAATGTTAAAAAGTATTCTTCTAAAATGATTTTAATAGATGCATATTTCTTCAAGTGAAAAATCACATAATTTATATAATCTTCCCTGACTTTTGGTCATCTATATTGTTTTCAGTATTCTAGAATACCATTTGACAATTTGTATTGATACACTTAAAATATCTAAATAACCTTGAGTTAGTAACTCCAATTCTAAGAAAATATCTTAAGTAAGTAACCCCCAAGAGGCATCAATGAATTATTTATAATAGGCAAGACTATTTAACACCAAATAAAAATAGTAAATTATGTTAACAGAATATGATAAAACTTGTAAAAGTTGTTTATGGAAAATTGGAAATAAGATGGAAATATGAAAGTAATTAAAAGCCGTTCATGATACAAATTAAATAGGTAGTATAATCCACACTTTTTACAACAAAACCTATACATAGAGGTGGGGTTTGGGGTCAGTGGCAAAAGCCTGGGAATCATACAGCAAAATATCAGCCATGGCTATCCTCAGCTGAGAGACTAGAAAGTTAACTGTCTTCCATCCCCAACATTATAACATATTAAAAGTTCTATAATACACCCAGTTTTATGTTAAGGAGCCCTTAGAATGTTGCAGTTAAGTCCACAGTGTCCTCTGATGCTATCACTGATGTCCTTACTGATGACATCACACCCCATGGTGATACCCAAGAACAATTCATTTAAATTGCATAGGACACCGTGAGACAAGTTTCTCCTTGCTCCTATAGGGGAAATTGAACATGATTTCTAAGCACATAGAAACTGAATAGGGAGTTTGAAATTTGTTCTCATCACTCTTCTGAGAGGGCACAAAGACTTGGTGATGTGGCTTAGAGCCTTAGACAGGAGTCAGAGAGCATTAACTTCATCTCTTGCTCTGCTTCCCACCAAAAAGAAAAACCATTACATTACCATGCCAGAGTCTCAGGTCCCACGTAGGGGGTTCTGCCAAGAGCCCCCCACAACACCACTCAAAAGCACCGGGCAGGTGGGGCCACACCTGCAGATGACCACAGCTGAAATTGCCTGCATGTGAAAGGGTGTGAGATAAGGACGTAAACCAAGCTCCAGCAAAAACATTAATAAAGAAAGAGGGACCTTTAAAATAGAAAGAGAAGGCAGTAAGTGCGGCTAATGCTATCGATAGGGCTATCAGGGTTATTACTCTGCTATTTTTGTGCTGCACGTGAGGAAGGCTCTCCACTAAGCAGTTCACATATTTTTCACCATTCATTTTCCCTTTTAGCAGATAATAAAATATTAATAACTAAAAACTTGTGAATATCCCCATTTTACATATGGAGTAAGGGGTAATCGGAGGACAGCAAAGGTAAGCTGCCTAAGGTCCTTACTTGAAAAGCAGCAGAAAGGGGATTTCCAGCCAGGCTGTCTAACTCCAGAGCTTGGATCCTCCACTTCCTTTCTGCTCATTCAGATCCACCACACCCTTCGCCTCTGCTACAAACAATAACTGCATAACCAGAATAAGTTTATGTACTTATTTATGTGCAAACCATATCTAACTAATGTGAACAACTATCCCCATAATTGTGAAAGAAAGGTAATATAAAGAATCCCCTCTTGATAGCTACAGCTCATAAAACTACAGTCACTAGAAGACTTAATTTGTGTTAGGTTCCATAGTCATTTAAGTTTTAACTTAAAATTGCCAAACATTGGTTCCTCAAACTGCTAAAAATGGAACTTCCATACAACTCTGCAATACCACTTCTGGGAATCTACCCAAAGGACACAAAAACATTAACCCAAAAGGAAACACCCCTATGTACACTGTATCACTGTTTACAATAGCCAAGATATGGAAACAACCCCGATGCCCCAAAATAGATGACTGGCTCAAGATGATGTGGTATATAGACACAATGGAATACTTTTCAGCAATCAAAGAAGATAAACACATGCAATTTGCAGCAACATGGATGGAGCTAGAAGGGATCATGCTAAGCAAAATAAGGCAGAAAGGAAAAGAAAAATTTTGAGTGGTTTCACTTATAGCAGGAATATAGGGGAACCAAATGAGAGAGAGACATTTAATGAGGGAGGGGGAGGATAAAGGCTCAAAACGGGGGAGAAAAGAGCACAAGGGTCTATGGTAACACTTCACAGGTGAATCAGTGGTGGGTAACCTATGGGGAACACACAATAATGTAAAAGACATAAATAATAATGATAAATGATAGATAGATAGATAGATAGATAGATAGATAGATAGATAGATAGATAGATAGATAGATAGATAGATAAAATTGCCAAACATACTGTCTTATAGTATTCACAGGAAAACAGAACTGGCTGGTGCTAAAATTGGTATTTCTTACGATTATGGGAATCCTTTTCCTAATTCATTGGTTCCAAATTTGCCATTTTTAATCAACAGGTTGTACACTGATCATATGAGCTAGAAGCGGAAAGTCATTCAAGGTACATGACCATATTCCATGTGGCATCCTCAAGCCTTCAGCTAGAATATGAAATGACTTCAGCCCATCTGTCAACCCCAATTTTCCCCACTTCCACACTCGTATCTGTTGGTAAAAGGAATGAAAACAGATGAACTCAATCAACTTTCAGACGTAAAAGAAAAACAAATCTTCAGAAACAGACATGGATCAAACAAGAAAAAGTCTAATTTTCAAATAAATTTATCGTGCCTTGACTTAAGACCTATAATACATTTTATTAATATGAAAATATATCTCAATTGAATCGGTCTAATCATACTTTAGGGGATGGTGTTCCAGGCCCTTTTGGCTAAGCCCACTCCACATTTACAACTGCTTACACTCTGAGCTGTGATTGCATTTAATAGGCTCTCAATGACTCTGCTCAGTCACGTATGGAAATTTTTACAATACTAACTTTTTATGATATTAATACCTTTGATTTGTATTTTAAAGTTCTCAAGGCATTTACTGAGTGATTATCACATTTCAGTTATGTTCATGAAAAAGAAAGGATGTCCATTTTATAGGCAAGGAGTGAGGGGATAAGAACGTGGCACCAAATGGAGCAAGGCCAGATCTGCTTTCAACAACCACATTGGGATTTTTTTTTTAAGATTTATTTATTTATGCATAAAAGCTGGGGTACAGGTCAGAGGTGTGGGGCGGCAAGAGGGTTCACCAGAGACAGAGTGGGGAGCAGAACAGGCAGATGGACAGAAATACACTGCTGAGGGAAGCAGTGGGCAAGGCAGGAAGGGTCTGCCATGCCATGTGGGAATCTCCCTGGCTGGGCGTGGAACTGGCGTCGCCGCTGCCGACAGCTCCACAGCACAGCGCTTAACCACTGCGCCACCAGGGAGCCCCCACGTTGGGATTTGTTTATAGCATATGATCAATCTTACGGGGTGGGCATCAAATTAATATTAATAATGTGCCTGCCCACTGCAAGGCACCAGGTTTAGGCTGGGGATATGAGACACTTGTGATATAACTCAAGGATATTTTTTGTAACCCCTCAGATTATGCTGCTGGACAGCCAAGTTGGGACTAGTTGTGTTGTTAGAAGAAGTGTAGGCTTCAGGTACAGAACTGACCCAGGATTAAAACCTGGGCTCGTTCCTTACCAGGTAGGTGGCCTTGGGAGGCATTTTGTTTTTCCAAGTTTCAGTTTCTTCTTTGAGAGCCAACAGAAACAACCTCTCAGGGCAAATGGATAGGTAAAATATGATAATCATATAAAGTGTCTGGCACACAGTAGAATCATGTGGAAACTCTCGGGGTAGAACTCTGTGGAAAGGAGCGATTAGAGTGGAAGAAAGAAAGAGATGGCGAGATGGCGAGCTTAGTCAACTCAATCCCTTCATATTTGATGAGAACTGTATTATGAAATGTGATAGATGCTAAAGAAGGCTTTTACAAAATCCAGCACTTCAAAAGTGCATGCATGCCATTGCATTATGGCATTGACACCTCCAAAAGGTAGAGAAAGACCAGGTGTCTGAGCACCAAAGAAGACATTCTCATGCACTAAACATACTGGCTACCTCACTGGTAGAGACTGTAGGAAAGAGCGTGGAGTTTCATGTCTGACTGGACTGAAAGTTTCACCACAGGGAGGCAGTCAATCTGTTATTAGTGGAAACCCTAACTGCATACCATGTGAGAAAAGGTATGCTCTGCTGGCCACTCCAGAGGTCCAGGGGTCACACAGGCACTTCCAATGGCTGTTCAGGTGTGAAGATGGTCATGACATTAGGAAAGCTCAGGTGCAGCTCAGTGCCCAGAAACAAAAGACAACAGCATTGGCAGCATCTCTAGTGTGAGGCTGCAGATGGCCCCATGAAACCTCCATACTGACTGAAAATGTAACACTCTCTAATCCAAAATGCAAAAGGCCTATCCTAAATCTAACTGCTGGCTATAAATTGTACAGCCAGAAAAATAAAATTGGACAATTGAACTTCAGTAGGGAGTATGGATTTAGTGCTAGATCGTTTCGCTCATCATCCTGAGCAAGTGAACTACTTTCCAAATCTACTAATGGGCTTTAAGCCAACCCCCCACTTACTGCACTGTCTGCAAGAGACAGACCAGGGCACAGAGTCAGGTTTTATAGCAATGCTAAGCAAGAGTGAGGTAGTACGTCGAGTGATCGCTAAACCACAAGGGATTTAGTTCCTGGCATTGACTGCAAGCACTATGAGAGGGAAAGCTCAAGGTGAGAGGGGTCCAAAAGAGCTGATTTTATTCTTGCTACAGGGACACCACATTTACTAACTTTGCTGTGACTGAGAGAGAGAAAGAGAGATTGTGCCTATTTACAGAGACTCTTACCAAATTCCTGATAGAAATTCCATGTCATCCCCAGAGATACTCTCCTACTGCTGAAACACGGGGAACAAATCCCTTAGACGAGCAAAATGTCTATTTTTAAAACACTTGGCTCAAATTTACTAGCATAATTTACTTCTCTTGTGCAAGAAGATGTTTTCTTTTTACTTTATACAGCCATGGGAAAAATCAGTTCGGGACTAATGAATTTTTAATATTTATATAGCAGTCAATCAGTGATAAACTTTCCTGCTTTGATTTCATATTTAATCTTCTGGTATTATGACAGCAATCCCAATGATTTGGGGAGAAGCACACAGCTGTTTAACTTAGGGTTTATTTTCTCTACTCTCTTTATAGTATTGAGAGTGCCAGAGATGACGGTAATAGCATTATCTGATTTGATTTGAGTGGCAATCTTTTCAATTTAATAACTCTGATGTCAGCTTCCCTGTCATGTTGCCAAGTTTAACTCCCATTTCTACCACGATTAATACTCTAATGAAGACATCGTCTGATTTTAATGCTGGTACACACTTGTAAAGCTTCGCTCTTCTCAGCTACAATTGGAGCATCTGCAATGAACCACGATAAATCAACCCCAGCCAGAGTCCCTACCGGTTATCAGCCATTGAAATTTCCATTTTGCTCTAAAATTTTACTACGCTGTGGCATATTTAACAACTTAGTATCCAAGTGTTTTACTGGTTTTGTGATCCTTCCTAAGCCACTTCACAAAAGCAAGTACTCTGGTTTCCTAAGTAAGACCTACAGAGGACAGACAACTTTCCCAAGATCAGAGTGATCCAATGCCCACTTAAAAGTGAAAGCATCAAAGTCCAGTCAACTGCTCCACTAAGGAAAAGAGCATTTCCAGGCACTGGTCTGTGAGAAGCTGACCCAGACCTGGCTAGGATGAGTTAACAAGGTTTCATTTATTAAAGAAAAGCCTTTTAACACTTTGCATATTTCTCACCTACACATAGATCAGGGGATATCAGGTAACATTTTGATTCTAAAAAGTAATATTAGCCACGTTTCCTCCTGAGGTTTCTTTCTTTCAAAGGTTAAAATTGGGGAAGGAAAATCAGTAGAGATGGAAAGTCTGAGTACTTAGAGTGCACAGCTGTGGTTATGAAGTCCAAACACAGCCTGTCTCTAAGTGCTAATGGCGACATCAGGAGGGGATATGCAGCCTGAAAATATCTAGTTTAACCAAGGAAACAAAAAGACACATAAAAACTGCTGGCTCTCTGTGCTAAGAACTCCAGGATGAAGGATGCAGGGAGGAACTGTCTGCATGTACATTTCTAGCCTCAAGGACAGAGCCCCTGGGAGTTCCCACCAACAACTACAAAAACCCTCAAAAGACTTAAGGCTTTCCCATTTCATCAAACTTCTGCACATCATTTTGACTATTAAGACACCAATGGATCTCTGTCCATACTCCAGCCAGGACAATAGGTATTTTTCTTTCAGTGTGCTGTTAAAAGTCATGGCGATGATTTCACCACAGGAACAGTCAAAGTCCATCCTCTCTGGTTTTGCAGAAGCCACTCCAAGCTTCATCCCTCTCTTCCTGGAGCACCGCAGCAAGCTCCTTGCTGCTCTTCCCTCCTCGATCCATCCTTCACTCTAATTGCTCTATAGAGGACAGACCCACAGCCCAGGTCCTATGCACCCCCTTTTCTACTACTCATACCTAGGAGTGTACACATAGCTACACCCCACTCTCAGTCCACATGGCCTGGGTGTCAATAGTTCTCTCTACCCAGCTCCCTTCCAGGAGAGGCAATGACCTGGTCTACCTATCTGCACCCAAAACACTTCTAGGACATTGCCTGACTTTCTGAGGATTTGGTTCCAATTTATTGCCACAAGAAGAGCACCTCTGTAGAAAGGAGTTGGCACAGAGATGGCAAGAAGGGAATTCACAGCAATGACCTTACTGGAGCCCCTGGATTCAGCTGGCTTATAGCCAGAGCTGAGCTTAGACTTCAGTGACATGAACCAATAAATTCTCATTTTTTTAAAGATTTATTTTTATTTATGCATGCATGCAAGAACTGGGGTGTAGGCCAGAGTTGGGGTGGGGGAGGGTAAGAGGATTCACCAGAGACAGAGTGAGAAGCAGAACAGGCGCATCTACTGATATACACTGCTGAGCAGAGCAGCGGGCGAGACAGGAGTGGTCTGCTGCGCCATGTGGGTTAGCTCCCTGTCCAGAGATCTACTCAAGCTGAAGTGGCTGGCATAGCTTGGTAGCACTGAGACTTTAACCCCTGCACCACCAGGGAGGCCCCAATTCCCCTTTTTTAAAAGAAATAAATGTTTACAAAAGGAACATTAGTTTGTAACATTATACAAGTTTCAGGTATATAGCACTAGAATTTGACAGCTATCATTCCCCCGCCCCCTGTCACCTTCCCCCCAACCTACCTCTCCGTCTATACTATATTATGATCAGCACCAAAAGTATAGATTCTATCCATTATCATACAATTGACTCCCTTTAACTTTTTTTTACCCATCCCTGTTCCTCCTTCCATTCTGGGAATCGGATCTCTGAATCTGAGTTTATTTTGCTTCCTTTTTATTTGTCAATAAATTATTCTTTGAATTAGGTTTCTTGCAATTGAAATGATCCTGGCTGATGCAATCACACACACCTTCTCATATGTTGCTAGTCAGGAGTCTCAGTTTCTTGTGTAACCCAAACCCGTTCAATCTTCCCTTCCAAACACCTCTCTCTTTCCCTTCAGAAATGCCAGTTTCTTTTTGTCTTGATCCTCCAGGTCCTGGCTTAGTGATGCCTCAAAACACTTTATCACCACCCTTTCCAAATACAAGTCCCATGCATCCTTCAGCATTACCCTTAAAACATATCTGAATCCTTCCTCCTACCTCCTATCAGCACTTATTCATATCCTGTGTTCCATTAGCCTACACCCGATGACAGATGAATGAAGAAATACATATTTCTTAGAAACTATGAATTATATAATGAGTATTCTCGAATCTGTTAAAATTTGCCCCTTGTTAGATAAAAACTCTATACCTTTTAAAATGTTATCTAAAATTTCAAAACAGATTAAATATGTTGACCCAAACCAAAATCAATATTTGGTGTAATGTTAAATAAACATTTTTAGACTCAACTTGAATAAATCTGGATTACATAGCCAAGAGCAGTGTTTTCCAACTTGAGCTAGCGTGGGGATCACCAGGAAAGTTGAGGAAAACACAGACTGCTGGGTTGTACCCCCAGAGCTTGTTACTCCAGGTCTGAGGGAGAGTGTAATAATGTGTACTTTGATGCCTTCCCAAGTGACGCTGATACTCTGTTTTAAGGGCCACATTTTGAGGCCCATTGTTTTGGAGGCCTGACCCTCTTCCCTCTAGCCTATTTTTGAGAAGCGCATAGTGTCTGAGATCCATATACCGAGCTCTAGCTCTGCCTCTCTATGACCATGGGACGTTAGGATCTGAGGCACCTGAAGCAAGCCTTTGAGAATAAACTATGGAGTCCCACAGAACAGATTACCTTCCAGATCGGCCCAGCTGCTGGGTGAGCTTGGTGAAGCAAATTCCTTGCTCTCGCCAAGCTTCTATTTCCCAATGTGTAGCGTGAAGTAACATTAGTACGTACTATTGAATTCACAGACAAGTGTTAAAAGGGAAGTGCATCTCAATGCTGGGCACATAGTAAGTGTTCAATAAATTCTAATAGTAGTTACTTGTGTTATTATGACTTCTCTAAGCAATAGAAAGTTGATGGTTTTTGGAGTCCTAGTCTAGGATTATTTTAATTCAGCCACAGTATCTTTTATGTAAATATACCTTTCATTATAATACCAGCTTCTGGTCTTATCCTTTCTCATATCTTATTCTACCATTCTGTTCTATATTTAGACTTTATATGTAAGTATAATATAATATGTAACATATAATTGTATTAATACTTAAAATTATCTTTCCTTGAACAGCCCCGAATATTTTTCTTACATCCAAGAATGCATTCTTTCCTTGAGCCTAATTCAATTAAAATTCAATTTTTAGAAAATGTGTGTATAAAACAAATTGGACACTGATCCTAAAATAAGGCTATTTCTACTCCTTCTGTCAAGTGTGAACAGTTTGCCTACAAAATATATTGAGACTTCCCATAGACTCTACCCATGGAATTCTCAAGCCCCTTGCCATGATGGAGGACGGTTATTTGTGGCACATCACAAAAACAAGAGGAGAGCAAGACTCACAGGGTCCCACTCTCTTCCATTTACCCCAGATGAGCTAAGGCCAGAACTGTGCCCTCCATGTGGGCTTGCACTTGCTAAAGAGGCATCAACCATGTGTTCAAAGGCCTGACAAGGTGCTGGCCCACAGTGAGCCAGGGTAGGGGAAACATGATGCTAAGGAAAATAGGAGTCAAAAGTCAAGCAATTAACATTTTTTTCATGCTTTGCTATAATTAGCCAGATCAAAGGGGACCTGGGCTCACAGATTTCACCAATCCCTTAGGACTCTCTGAGAACAATTAGCAAACAACCCTGCAGGCCTTCAGTGCCACTAATTGTTCACAGGCAGAACTTGTTTTCTTGTAAATCACTTCCTCCTGAATCCTTTACCAGTTACACCCATTCTGCAGTGCTGCTCTTGAGAAAATTCACAGGACTTATCTAGTTCCCACTTCCTGCATGTTTACTGTGCATTGCAGATAGCTCATGCACATCTCAGAGCAATGCTGCCAGGTAGGTGCTATGTCTCCAGGTGAAGTCCCTTGATGGATGCCCCATGCTAGGAAGTGGCAGAACTTGAACTCAGACCTTTCAAAAAGTCAATGATTTTCAAATACTCCTGATCATTGATGAATCACCTGAGCTGCTTAAAATATACACTTCAGTCTCGATCTGGAATGGGACTAGGAAACAGTGTTGCTCAGGAGTTCAAGAGATTCTTATTTTCACTGAGGTTTGATAATCAGTTGCAGATTTTGAGACCATCTATAGAATTTTTTATTTATTCCCAACATATTGGAAAAAGAAACTCCATTTTATGCAAAGTTTATAGATTTTGTGCAAGATTACTGATCAACCAAGATTTTACAGGACATGTCAGTCTCTTCCAGTCTTTTCTTTAGAGACCCAAAGTAATAAACTCATTTCTATCATGATCCATATATGTGCGAGTCCTCTGCCTAGAATCCTGAATGGTTCCCAATTTCATTCAGCATAAGACCCAGAATCCTTACAATGGCCCACACATACTGTAATGTCTAGCCCACACTTACCTTTTGGATATCATCTTTGCAGGGCAAATGAGAGATCAGGTTTTTCTGTCCTCCCCTCAATGATGGACCTCTGCAGGCCTACGTGCATGCCTGATGGCAGGCACCTGGAGTAGGGTGTGGGCATGTGTGAGTGGGCACACGTGGGTCAGAGACTGGACTTAATAAGCAGAGGAAGTAGCAACAGTAGCAGCAGCAGGAGCAGAAGCAGCAGAGAACAGAGTATGGAGCAGAGGACTGTTCGGGGTACAGCAGAGAGGCCATGAGACACTGCCAGAGTGAAGATTCGCTGGGGGCTGGGAGGCTGTTGGCCCCCTCCTGGCCCCATTACCTGCCCTGTACCTGGTTGCCTCTCTAAACAAGAGACCACTAAAAGTCTAAAAGCCACCCAGGGCTCCAGAACTCCTTTAGACCTGTCTGCGTAGCTCCATAGAGAACCTATGCTCCGGGTATCTTTCTTGCCTTCAACAATCTTCTTTCATTCAATCTTCTTCAGACTCACTGTTCCAGAAACACATGATCTCTTACCATTCCAAAAACATACCTTCCTGCCCTATTATTTACAGTTTCCTTTGGCTATACCCTGCCCCGGAAATGCCCATGGCCAACACCCTCACCTCCTGTAAGTTTCTGCTCAAACAGCAATAGGCCTGATACTATTTCAAATGGCAACCATCCTTCTATTCCTGTAACGATAATAACTTCTGTCACTTTTTTCTTTTACCATACACTAGGGTATATTCACACCATATATATAAACACTAAGGTATGTACATACGTGCAAACATACCATACCAAAAAAATACCATACAATTTATTATTATGCTTATTATTTATTAGTTATCTTCTGCTACAGAGTAAGTGTCTAAAGGTCAGGGATCTTTGTCTGTCTGTCTACTGATATCTACCAAGCACCTAAAACAGTGCCTAGTGGGTGGGAGGTGCTCAATAAGTATTTTTCAAGTTTATGAATATAATTGAAACAAAGTTTCATACAATATTGTGTCAATATACTCTGACAGTAGCCATACAATTCTATTTTTAATTGATTATTTTAAATGTTGGCTGCGACTCATTACTGAGTCACCTGACACTTTGTGTGCTGGTGTTCTTTAAATTTACTAGCCCTTGGGGCCAGCCTTTTTTCTGTGCCACCGCATGAATGGTATAAGCATTCAATAAAACACACAAAACTCCTGAACTACTGGATATTAAAAAAACTGTAATATCGCTCATAAAACACCTTATACTTTCACCAAAACAATGTGTAAAGCTTCTAGACTGAGTACCATCAAAGAAATAGCTCCTAATAGTTCCAAATAAATCCACCGTGGCGTGAAAAAACTGAGACTAGATGAACACGTATTAATACGTGAGCGGCCACCTGATACTGGTGACGAAAAACACGTACTAATATGTGAGCAGACCACAAAGTGCTAATAGTTTGAAAAACAGTGACATAACTGAAATTCTTTCCCTTGTTTGCAAATAAGTTTCTGGGTGCCCATTTAGGTCATCAAACCAATTTCTCAAAACGTGCCTTTTGAACAGTCACATACAGAAAGATTCCTGCCAAGGTCCTTGAAGAAGCTAAGAGCTATACATGACGACAGACCATGCACAGAAAGGAAGATGATAAAATTAGAGGTTTGGGTATACAATTCTTTTAATGAAATAATGTTAATTTAGCTTTTGAGGGTACATAGCAAAGCTGCAATGAAAACATGAGTACAGTGAGCAATGTATCAGCAACTCATCGGGAGGAACATGTTTCAAATCACATTAACTTAGTTACAGCGGAGAATGTCTTAATGCATATAATTTAATCACCATGCTTTGTGAATTTTCTTTTCAAAACTCTTAAATGAAAAGAACTGATTTTATTTCAGATGAAGACGTTCAGATAAACAAAATTAGTAGACCAAATATTATTACTAATGACCAAATATTTGTAGTTAGAGCTTTCAGGTTCTTAAATCTTCTTTAATCTTAGTTTGGCTTCATGTTTCAGAATTTACACTGCAAGCATTTCTCTACTGTATGAGTTTACTAGAACTGCCATAACAAAGGATTGGGTGGCTTAAACAAAGGAAATCTATTTGTTCACAATCCTGGAAGCTGAAGTGTGAGCTCAAGGTATCAGCAAGTTTGGTTTCTTCAGGCCTTTATGCTTGGTTTATAGATGGCTGTCTCCTCTCTGAATCTTCACGTGGTCTTCCCTCTATGTGTGCCTGTGTCCTAATCTCCTTTTCTTAAAAGGACACTGGTCACAGCCTCCCTGGTAGCCTAGGGGTTAAAGCTCATCGCTATCACTGCTGCGACCTGAGTTTGATCCCCGGCCAGGGAGCTAACCCAAATGGTGCAGCAGACCTCTCCTGTCTCTCCCTCTGCTCCCCTCAGCAGTGTATTTCAGTAGATCCGCCTGTTCTGCTTCCTACACTGTCTCTGGTGAATCCTCTCATCCCCCACAACCCCGCACCTCTCTCCTACACCCCAGTTTTCTACACAAAAATTAATAAATAATCTTAAAGATTTTTTTTTTAAAAAAGGACACTGATCATATTAGAATAAGGCTCACTGCAATGAGACTTTTAATTTACCCCTTCAAAGACCCTATCTCCAATTACATTTACATTCTGAGGTTCTGGGGGTTAGAGCTTTGAAATAAGTTTGGTGGGGAAGACACAATTCAGTCCACAATGATCACATTCCTAATTCTAATATTTAAAATATACTTAGGAATAAGTCTATCATTTTATCTCTAACCACTGTCATATTTCTGACCACATGCTACGAGAAAAATATACAATTTCATATTAGATATGTGTGACCTCCCTAAATAAATAGAAAGAAACTGGTAATATAAATTACTTCAAATTAATTTAAATGCAATTAAGATTTCTAGTTCTCATCAACTATGAGAATAAAAGAACTTACATATTCCTGAAATTTCATGTTTTTCCCTACGTATTTCATTTTAGATTAGTTTATACAAACATGCCTTTTACTCCTAAACATTATTCTCTGGGCACTGGTGCAAAAAGAGGAAGGGCCGTCCACTCAGAGAGCTTCAATCATGTAATCCAGGAGGAAATAAGAGGTTAAGTTCATGGTTTAAATTCACCCACGTATAGATGCTATCAACATCAAAACATCCTAGGAATCACTGCTATTTCCACTATGAGTAAGGAATTGTACAAGAGCCCAGAGGAGATGTAATGAGAAACTATTAAAGAAAATAGTTTTTTGGGGTTTTTTACTTGCTGGATGAACGATTTAGTGGAAATACAAGCACTGTCCCCAAAACTTGAGGACACTCAGGTAGACTGATCTAATTTAATTCTCAGAGGTCCCAGAATACAGAGTTTGATTAAATGGTTCAAACCCTGAGATAGCCAGAATGTTGATTTTTGCTAACAGAATTAACCACCAAGATTGCAGTAGAAAGGTCCCCCTCACCAAGTCTATTCAAACAAAGACTTAAGGGTCCTTGGAGGGATCTATGTGAAGGTAGACTGTATTTGATTTCCTTGGTTCCTTTAAAAATCTGAGACTCTCCATTAGGTTCATCCCCTCCACAGGTTTCCAGTGATAGCGGGAACGGCAATATTTACTTTTATTCATACTCTAATATTTTGTCTATAGTTTAGATAAGAAATATTATCATCTATGCAATAAGGCATCATCTTACAATCACAGAGGAATCATCCATCATTTCTTCAGTCCTCACCAGTCATTGTAAAGGCACTGTGACACATCTTTCCCTCTGTTCTCTCCCAATAGACTGAGATCAAGTCGACATTCCAAGGTGACCTCCTTGTCATGTAGGTGACTCAGCAAGAACCATCTCTCTTTACAGACAAAATCACCTTGAGTGTAATTACTTCAGGAAACAAAATAGCATAGCTTCATTCTATACCATAATCTTCCACATGATCTTCCTTAATAAAATACAACTTTCTGTGGAACAAGAACACGGTTTCCAATAGTGAGACTATCTTTGTAGACTTATTATTCTTGTTCTATGACCAACAGTGCAGATAATCATAAGAATGGGGGTGGGAGGGAAGAGGCTACCATAAAATAGGCATGATAGTGAAACTGTTGTTACTGCTGTTGATACCTGTGCCAGGTTTTTAACTAGGGTGAGGATCCTAATGCTCAATGAATACAATGACCAACTGTAAGAAAGGACCCCCAGCATGAGAGAACAGCAGCAGGAGCATAAATGGAAGAGGGCAAACATCTGTCAAAGTTAAATTTCACCTAATGTCATGCTCGGTTGGGCAGCAGGAACCAAGATTACCTAATTTTCTCCCCAGCTAGGATGCTGATCCACAGTGCGAAACATTTCACACTCATAATTTTTATTGTATTGTATCATATTTTGTCAAATCGCATCAGTTTTTTTGCTTGTCACCTCTAAATTAATAAGGATCACCGCCATTCAGTAGCTTAATCAACAGAGCTCTAGCGTTCTGTCATCTACTTAAGAAGAAGGAAGGCTATGGAAGAAAGTCAGGGTGGCTGGCAGAAAAGGAAGGAGTTGGGATACAGATTGAGAGACAGAGAGAGAAAGGTGTGGAAAATAATGTGAGATCTCACATATAATTTAAAGCTGAGGCAGCCATGTAATTAAAAAGCTAGCTTTTCTTTCACTTGACAATCTAAGAAAAGGAGGTGAAGAGAAGCTTTTAAATGAAACATGACATTCCTTTATTAAAGTCTGATTTAGATTTTAAATGCCTTACTGCCTTGCATCTACTTCCCCACTCTGGGCTATCCAAGGAGTTGATGCTTAATGGTAAGAGAAACTGCAATTTTGGGGAAGAGCATATGCATGCTTTTAAAGAAACAACTTCTTTAAAGATATTTTATATGTTCAGAAAGGTTGGTGTGTTATCCAAGCAGTAGCTGGCCACATTTTGATAGGCATAAATGTATTCTAGCTTATAGGGAAAATGCATGGTATGCTTTTTGTTTAAAAATACCATGATGCATAATGTGTGCAATGCATTAAGAATTTATTGCTGGTTTCTGCTTCAATTCCTCTCTACTGGGGGCAACCCACAGAAACTGCATGTCCTTACAAGCAGTGCTCTGTGGCCCACATTAAATCGGAGAATTGCATGCTGGGGCCTGTAGACCCCAAACAGGAGGGCAGTGCAGTATTATTTTGTGTGCAATGAGGTTTTATTTTCCATCTTGCAGCAAAAGATGAACACTCCTGCTTCTCTCTTCCTGTACCTATTTTCACATTCTCCCAACCCGAAGGACTCCAGATATCCCCCTCCCCAAGTGAGTGGGAAATGCTCCAAGCTGCTGTAGGTCGTCTGCCTGATAAACATTACCAATAGTATTCATATTATGCTTAATAGTTCTTGAACTTTTTGGATACTACAAAATATTTTTATGTACATTATATACATTATATGTGTGTATCATATATATATATATATACACACACATATATGTATACACACACACACACACACACAACACACACACACGATGAGATATTATCAACCTCACGCTATTGAAAGGAAAACTGAGGTCCACAGAACAGAATTTCCCATGGGTACCCAGCACAGTGATCCAAGATCTCAATTCAGGCTTCTGACTTTAAATCCAGGCCTTTTTTTTCCCCTTCCCTTACGCTCCCCCTCCTTTTGTCCCTTTTTCTTTCTTTTCCAATTTATCCTCTCCTTTTCCATCTCTTCATTTCCTTTCCTTTCCTTTCACTTTTTCTTTTAAACAGTTTTACTGAGGTATCATTGACCTACATAAACTGAATTTAATGTACAATGATATGGACTTTATTGTGCATATAACAATGAAAACATAACCATAATAAAGATAATAAATATGTATTGTCCCAGCAGAATTCCTCATGATTCTTCGGAATTCCCCCAATTCCATTCTCTATCATTCCAGACAACTACTAATCTGCTTTTTCTCACTTGAATTTTTGAGAACTTTATATAAATGGAATCACACAGTATGGACTCTTTATTTTGTCTAATTTCTTTCATTCACCATAATTATTTTAAGATCATCATGTTGTCACTTGTATCATAAACTCATTCCTTTTTATTGCTAAGTATATTCCGGTACATTAATATTCCACATTTCTTTATCCATTCACCTACTGATGAACATTTGGAATGTTCCCAGTTTGGAAGTATTACAAACACAGTGGCTACGAACATTCCCATACAAGTCTTTGAATGAATACAATATTCATTTCTCCTTGGTAAACACCCCAGAGTGGGTGTTTACAATATGGCCTATATGTATGTTTGACTTTCGAAAGAAGCTGTCAAGTTGTTCTCCACACTGGCTGTACATTTTACACTGCCACTAGCAGTGTGTGAAAGCTCCAGGTCATCCACATCCTTAACACATCAGCATGGTTAGTGTTTTCAGATCCAGTCATTCTCACAGGTATTGAATGATACCTCATTGTGCATCTGCCCAATAACAAATGATACTGAACATCTTTCCATGTGCTCATTTGCCACCTATATACCTTCTTTGCTCAAATAGTTTTCCCATTTTAAATGTCATTTCTTATAACTGAACTTAGAGTGTTTTTTTAATATATATTTTGTATACAAGTCCTATTTTAGCTATGTCATTTGTGAATTTTTTTTCCAGTTTTTTTCAGAGTACACCATGGAACCTGTCCCAGTGTTTTCCAAAGAACAGATGTTCTTAATTTTGACAAAGTTAGATTCTTTTGTTTATTTTTCTTTTATGCATCATACTTTTGAGGTTGTAGCTGCGAAATCTTAGCTTAAAGCAAGATCACAAATATTTCTTCCTATGTTTCTACCTAGAGGGTTTTATAGTTTTGGGTTTCACATTTAGGAATACAATATGTTTAGGGTTAAATCTGAATATGATATGAGGTATGGGCTGAAATTCTTTTTTGCATATGTATATTTTCTTATTTCACTAGCTTGTATTTGATTATTTAAAACATTTTTTTTATTTGTGACTATTTTAAGCTTCCTTTTTGAGCTTTGTAAATGAAGGCTATGTAAATGTCAAGTGTTCATCTTTGGGACTAAATATGTGTATACACTACATTAAAATCACCATGAAAAGTTCAAATCTATCCTTCACCATACCATTGTCCCCTTTTCTATTCCATACCATTGTCCTTTAGGAATGCTATGATGACCAATTAAGAGGGGATATTAAAATAAAGATGGCAAACAGTATAAACTAGACAATACTAAAGTAACAGCTTACTGTTATAAGAAGCAGAAAAGGCTCTAAGAGAAACACTCCCTATTTTCAAAAGTATAAACACTGACAAAAGGATAAATCCCAATCTATGGTGCTGTCAGTTGGTGTTACTGATACTCTGCAGATGGTAACAATGAAAGCAAATAGTAAATACATACTGTTCTGGATTCCTATACAATGGAGGCATCTTACTGGAGATTTAAAAACTAAAGATAACATTGTTCATTAAAAACAGAGTTCAGTCTGTCAAATTACAGAATCTAAGCAATGTTGGGTTTACAAGTAATGGTTCTCAAGTTAGCTTTATCTTTTATCCCCCAATCATAAAACCCTTGTTCATGACACTGAAGTGTTACTTTTGTCCCTGTGAAAACTGGGGTAGGGAGCTGCTCTGTCCCATTCCACAGGCAGGTCACCAGAAACTGAAAATTCAGACCACACTGTTTCTCCTGATTCAGCAGGGTTTTACTTTTAGCTTTGGGAGGTAGGAATGTTAGGTCCCTGGGAAACTGTATTTTTGACTAGGTCTGAAATCATTGATCTTTAACAAATTCTTTGCCAAACTTTATGTTAAACAGGAGATCATCATGCATATTTCTGGAAGAAGAAAAAAGATAGAATGTGGAGGAAAATAAATTAAGAGTCATAGGAATTGGTTGATAGTATTCTTTATAGAAATGGATAGCTTTGCTTTTTGGGAGAAAAAGTTAAAATAAATCAAATTTTGAAGAAAAAGACTAAAATACACAGTTTAAACTTGAAATTAATTTTCTGGAACTGGTATCCTTGATTATTATTTTTAAATGTTTTTCTCATAAGTATTTTAAAGAACTAGAAAGTCATGGATTAGTGTAACAAACAGTTCTGTATCCTTTTCCCAATTTGTCAAATCTTAACATTTTACCAATTTTATTTCCGAAAATATAGCATTACAATACAGTCATTCTTTATGTAAAAGTTACCAATGAGAGTGAACTGAAAGGCATGAAAAATACACTTAACATACTTCCCCCACCCACAGGCATTAATGATCAATCTCTATTCCAAACCTCTGTCAAATGATAGAAACTGGTTAAAGCTTTTTCCTCCCTGGCTGCCTGAAGATCCATCACCATCATGATCTACAGAGCAGGAAGTTCATGACCAACTGACTGCTTCAGTGGAAACAAATGTTCATTGATGTCCATCACCCTGGGGAGGCAACAGTACCAAAGACAGAAATTTGGGGAAAACTAGCTAAAATGTACAAGACTATCCTTCATGGTCATCTTTGTATCTGGATTTAGAATCCATTTTGGAGGTGACAAGTCCACTGACTTTGGTGTGATTTATAATTCCTTGGATGATGCATAGTAAAATGAACCTAAATGTATGTTTGCAAGACACGGCCTGTGTGAGAATAAAATGACCTCAAAAAAGCAGCGAAAGGAAAGCAAGAACAGAATGAAGAAAGTCAGGGGGGCTGCAACAGCCAATGTTGGTGCTACAAAAAGAAGTAAAATTTCTACAATGACTTTAAGTAGATTTCTCATGAGCAGGTTAATAAAAAATTTTATATGTTCAAAAAAAATAAACAAGCTGGTTCAATAATCAGAAGAAAATGTAATTATCATCCCTGACAAATGCATAAGAAAACTAAACAAAGGGTTCAACCTAAAGATGGAGGGAATGAACTTTCTAGAATAAATATCTTGACTTTACAAACATTTACAGAAATTGTGCTTTATGCAAAAAGAGTAACTTCAAGCCACATTATTACTTTCCTCTGAAAAACCTGAAGTGTTAAAGAAAGGGGAAAGGTTAGAAAGAAAATAAAAAAATAAACTTTTCTCTGAATTTTAATAATATTTTGAAACCGATTTAAAGTCTAGTTTTCTCTGGGTCAAGAGTTACACTGAAAATGTATTTGCTATCTATTTTTCCGGTACGTCATTTTAAGAGTTTACCTGGTATTAGGTATCTGTTTTGTGGAACAAATACAGGTGTACGTTGTCCTTGAGAAATGCTGCTTGATAATAACAGAGGCACAGGGTCTCTCCTTCACCCCTGAACAGGCTGTCATTCACTCACTACTTCTCAGTGCTTTCTGGAGCACATATCCACCCAGCCAATGCCTGCGGTCCCCACAATTCTCCCCGAGACCGCCTGTAACACATGCTACTTTCTGATTGCATGAGTTATTGAACTGCTTCTTTATCTGAAGACTTTATAAGAATGAAGATCATAATCAAATTTAGAATATTTACCTATGATTTCAACGACTTCCCAGTCTGTACCTGCTCCTTTATGCTTCATGCTTTATCTTCATGTTTTCCCTTATCTCAGTCTAATTCTACAGCTTTGTTTAGGTGGTATCTGTCCACTTCACCAAACACCAAGTAATACATTTCACTCCTTTCATTCATCATTTGTAAAACATGTAAGAAGTAAAATCAACTTTCTCCGCCATATGCTACAAAGCACCCAATTCTGTTTTTTAGATTTACTTATTTTTTTAAATTGTACTCATGGAATTGTTTTGAAAATTATTCATATCTTCAGAAAAATATCGAATGGCTTCATTTATAATAGGAATATAGGGGAACCAAACAAGAGAGAGACACAGAGAGGGAGGGGAAGGTTAAGGGCTCAAAATGGGGGAGAAAAGAGCACAGGGGACTAGGTGATGCTTCATGGGTAAAATAGTGGTGGGTAACCTACAGGGAATACACAATAATGTAAAAGATATAAATAACAATAAATAATAATATTAAAACTTTTTTAAAAAGAAAATTATTCATATCTTCAGGCTGCTTTTCCAAAAACAAGGCAATTTGAACATACCTGAGAGGTTCAGAAGGTAAGAATCCAGGCCCTTTCGCTGCCAGTTTTGTTCCAAGGCGCATCCCTTCCCCTGGGAGGGCTTGGCTGACAGCATGGAGAGGATGGGAAGACCCACGCAGTCATGTGCTACATTGTTTTGCTTTTTGTTTCTCTGTTTTTGGTCACTAGAGAGACCGCACTTACCAGATTGATGGCCAAGATGTTCTAAGTGTGTTGTGAAAGAAGAAACACCCTTACTCTTTGCTGATCTTGCCCTCCTCTGACCCCCATTTCTGCTCCATTAGAAACTCAAAGGGCATTTTTTAAAATAATAGTGAATAAGCCTAAATATCTACTAACTGGAAATATTGACTGTGAGGATAATTGTCCTGAGTTAGGTTTAATCATTTTAGATATAATAATAATAATAATAATAATAATAATAATAATAATAATAATAATAATAATAATAACCTACAGTTGGAAATAAAAGGGAAGAGTTCTTCCCAGTGTATCCATAGAATTCTGATGGTAAAGCAATTACCTTAACCATTAAGGTTTCCCCGTTCCCCATATCTTATACTTCTAAGCTTGTATCATCTTCTTCACTCAACTTTGTTTCTAATCATATATCAATTCTCCAACTTCCAGTGGCCTTTATTTGAATCTCTCAAAATATATTTTAGAAGTCTTAAAGACAGAAAGTTTTGAAAGTGAAAAATAAGTGTATCTGTTCTATGAGATACTTAGAAAGCCAGTTTATGTAAAAATAAGAAAAGTAAACTACTTTACTTGGTGCCTGTTATGTACCAGACAATATAAAACAAGTTTTACATGATAATATATTACATGATAATATATTTATTATTCATAAAGCAGGTGTTATTTACACTTTACAGACAGGAAATTGAAGCACAGAGAATAAATTTCATTATCCAAGGTCATACATCTTCTAGTCAGGATCTAAAACCCAGATAGTTATGAGCCTGGCCTATATGATACACACACACACACACACACACACACACACACACACGCGCGCGCGCGCGCACGCACATCCTTCATTAGTTCATATAATGTATCTATCCCTCATTAGTTCATATGTTTTTCCCCAACTATACTCAGGAAATATTTATTGAGTATATGCTATGTAACTTCCTACTATATTAGCATTTTGTGAAATAATATATAGAATTTAGTTCTGTATGAATATAATGAGTATATTCCATTTTTCCAAGTAAGAGCAAAGAATCATAAGAAAATATGGCAGTGATAGGGAAGCAGAAAGAGAAATACAAACAATATGTTAGAAAAGAAAGATCTTGATGGACTGATAAAGACATAGGAAACCTCACATAAAAGGGATAATACAACTAAGCCTTTTAACTTTTTTTTTAAGATTTATTTATTTATACATACAAGCTGGGGTACAGGCCAGAGACGTGGGGCGGTGAGAGGGTTCACCAGAGACAAGAGTGGGGAGCAGAACAGGCAGATCAGAAATACACTGTTGAGGGGAGCAGAGGGCGAGGCAGGAGAGGTCTGCCGCACCATGTGGGATTCTCCCCGGCTGGGTATCGAACTCGCTGCCGACAGCTCCACAGCGCAGCGCTCAACCGCTGCGCCACCAGGGAGGCCCCTTTTAAATTTTTTAAAAAGATTTTATTTATTTTTGTGTAGAAGAACTGGGGTGTAGACCAGAAGTGTGAGGAGTAAGAGGATTCACCAGAGACAGAGTGGGGAGCAAAACAGGCAGATCTACTGAAATACACTGCTGAGGAGAGCAGTGGGTAAGACAGGAGAGGTCTGCTGTGCCATGTTGGTTAGTTCCCTGACCAGAGATCAAATTCAGGCCACCTTCAAGGTGGGCTATCAAGGTGGTAGCGTTGACACTTAACCCATAGGACACTAGGGAGGCCCTAATTAAACTAAGTTTTAATGGAGTTTCAGATTTTATTTACACTCATCTTGCCCTGGCACCTTCTGTTAATGAAGAGTCAGTGTTAGGGTGGGAGAGTCCTCCAACAGCAATTGCAGCTCAATACCATCATTACCAATGTGAGGACCCTCAAGCCCGAAGACTAAGCAACTCAGTCAAGTTTGCCTAGCTGAGGAGTATCAAACCTGGACATTGGACTGTTCCCTATCCAGTTTTATGTTTTCTTATATGCTATATTGCCAAAGCCTTCTTAACACTCATTCTATTCATTCATTCTTGAAAAACATTAAGTCCCAAGTATGTTTCAGAGACCATGATAGATGCTTGGAAAATAATAGAGACATCTTAGGTGTGACTCTGCCTTGCAGATTTTGAGTACAGATCATCCTGCCCACGTCATCTCACAACATAGCTAGTAACAAAGTCAAAGAATAAAGTTATGGAACGTTAGTTTTTTATTCCTGAGGTCTGAGTGATAGTTATCTGCAAATATTATTATCACATAAAGTCTATTCTCACACAAAACTTTCCTTTTAGCTCACTCATCAGTTCCATGATTATTGACTATGCTAGAGGAAGGTAAGAAAGAATTGTTTAGATTAGTGATTCTCAAACGTTTTTGTGAATTAGTCAACTGAAAGGTTCCTTCCAGCACAAACTGCTAGACTATACCACAGAATTTGTGCTACAGCAGGTCATGGATGAGACCCAAAGATAGGCATTTCTAACAAGTTTCCAAGTGATGTTGATGCTGGTGTGGGAACCACACTTTGAGGTCCACTATTTTAGGTAAGCCTCAGAATGATCAGCCTGTAGGAACAGAATGGATGTGCTCATAATACCCCTGGTGGTGGTGAGTATTCTGATTTTTACACATGAGAAAACTGAGGTAAATGAAAATATCAATGACTTTCCAGGGAAAGTCATGTAACTACTGATAATAATGGATTTAAGAAAAAATGGATTTCTCCAAAGTGTTACAGAGAATAGCACTTAGATCCACAGGGAACCATCTGGGAAAGCACCCTTCTTTCCAACTCTGAGAACCAGTCAAAAAGACTGATGAACCAATCTTGAGCCTGAAACTTGCAACTCTAATTAAACAATTAATCGTCACAATGCCCTCTTTCAGTGGTTACACTCATCTCGATGAGAAGTTGCGTGATTAGTGGAGAATGTTTGGGGGAGTCAGGAGCCCCACAGGTTTAGTTTTAGGCTTTGATTTTTTAAATCTGGTCAAACTAAAGTTGTTGTTCACTTTCCTGACCTGTGAACTAAATGATTATAATGGTGACTTCTCAAGTTCCACCAAGCTTCAGCATTTTCCTACTTGCCTTGTTATGAGTAGACTAAAATGTGGACTAAAATCAGGGGTGGAGTCACAAGCAAAAAATCTCGAAGGGCAAAGGACTCTCCTGAAAAAAACAGCACAAAAGTCACACCCTTTCTCTGCACTGGTGGCTCAGCAGCATATGACTGGGAGTCTGGTCTCTTGAAGTCCAACCAGTCTGCTCACTGTTTGCCCTGGAAAAGGACAAGTGATCTAGCAGCAACCCTGGCTCCCTGCCCACCTGCATACCTGCACTGAAAAGCAGGTTGCAGCTTTGATCCAGCTACAGATGGGGCCACAGTCATCTAAGAAGGGACACCCTGCTGCATATGAAAACAAAATTTACCAAAGAAACAGAGCTCCAAAGCCCACTTGAATAGCTCATTATTATAACCAAGGGATGGGAGGAGGAGAAAGGCAAACCCCTCAGTCAACTCAGCTGAGCAGCAAGTCCTGGGGCAGGGAAAGGGCAACAAAATGTGAATGTGTTTCTGCACTTATACAGAAAAAAAGAATTTAATATTCTCAAAGCTGAAGATGCCAACCCAACACATAAGTGATTGATGTAAAAGTTTTAATTCCAGCTACCACAAAACAAAAAGAAAAATGGTGACATGTTAAAGCACAGAGACTTCTATCCCCGTATAATGCTACCTATTAGAAACAAACTCAAGGATGTGTGAGATGTGTTTTCTGGGCATTTTCAGGAAGAGATCAAATCAGTCCCAGGCAATCCTTGTAGGGCACCTGAGTCGCTGCTGTTGAACTTCATTTACCTGATGCTGATGAGACCAAATTCCCTTTAAATGAAGTGGTCACACCCCTAACACCTCTCACCACTTCACCAGGCAAATAAAATCTTAGCTCATTTTACACTTTATGGTTTTTCTGACAAAATACTCTCCCTACCTGTTAGTTCCACTTACAAAGCCATCCAACCCAGAGATGAGCCCGGCACTTTCAAGAAGTGATGCACCTTAAAACTCCTGAAGCAACTACAGACTTTGCCCATTTTCCCCTCAAGGATCAAGGGGTTTTCAGGAAGCAGCATAAAGCTTAGAACACACAAAGCTATAAATCAGCATCAGGAAACAAGTTCATGCATTTTACAGCATGTGATCCAAGCATACACTGTGTCAAACTGGTCTTCAGTCACTTGAATTGACATAAAATGTGCCCAGGTTGACACTTGATTTTTACCATTTGGCCTTATTGCAAAATAAAGGTTGTCACCTTGTCCTTCCTGGAAATTCCTCTTGAGTTAACAGCTTCCTAAATGCTTGCCTTTGTTTGATAATCATTTTAAGGCCTTGCTTTAAATCATCATTCTCCCTTTCTAATTTATCTCTGCCCAACAGCAAAGCCGCAGAGCTATCTGCTGAGGTGGGTGATTAACTGGCTCACTGATTGCCCCTATATTAACATCAACACTGTCTTCCTAGCCACAGACACATGAGTGATGATGAGGGCAGGAAGGGAGAGTCACAAATTGAAGGAAATGCTTAAATAAAGGGCATAATTAACTGTGAGAGGACACCAAATCATAAAAAAAAAAACCTTTGTTTTCACAAGAAAAAATTGTCACAGGAATACCATTTCAAAAGAGAAAAGGCTGTAACTTGAATATAGTTTGAGAGGAACTGATATCTCAAGAGTTATATATAATTACAGTATACCCTTCTCTCTACTCATGCTACTCAATGAAGATGCTTACACTGAATTTCAACCAGGGAATTTTTAAAGTGCTTTGCATTCTAGCATATCCTAGAAAGCTCATGACTGTGGAGGCTAATTGCTAGCTCCTATTGTCTAATCCTTCTGGAGTATTATCCTAGCTGAATTCCTGCAAGCTTCACATTTAGATCTGGGCAGACAAACCCTTCAGCAGAAGCAACAGAAATCTAACAGTTATGCCATACTTCCAGCAGCCTCTAGGAAATGAATGCAAAATATTTCTATCCTGGCAAAGGCTTTGTGCCCCTGAAATGAAGTAATTTATTTGCAGGCCATCCTGCTTTCTGCTATGCCAACTTCAAATACCAGACAGCATATAACTTATCATTCCACCCCACACAGGCATCCTAGCAGTGAGCTTGAGAGCCCACAGCTTGATTTTGCTGGCATGGGGTAACAAATCTCTGGGGTTCCACATCTAACATGCAGGAGATTATCATAATTGATCTCTATATGTTTCTCATTTTCAGATAAAAGATAACTCATGAAAATGCAGACTTCCCATAAAGTCCCTCTGGTGTTGAGGGCCCTTAACACAGCCAGTTCATAAGGAGAGCAATAAGGATGACCTGGATGTTAATGAACAGGCTGATGAATATATAATGCAGGAATCAATGGGGACTAAAAGAAAACTCATCTGAGCTAAGACACTGACAGGCTAGATGACCTTGGCCAAGGCACCTGACCCCTGTAAGCCTCAATTAGTTGAACACAAAATTGAATATAACAAAAACCTTGATGAAAACTAGACAATGAATTTAATATATGCTGATGAGATTTCCAGACTCAGTCTACAACCCCAAAGACAATAATAGTCAAAACACAGAGCAAACATCAAAAGTGCCAGCCCAGGAGGGAGCTGCATCCCTTCCAATGTCCATCATATTACACCAAATCTCTTAAATCAGCCTGCAGAGTATTCTATTAATGTGCAGCATACTACATGACAGTAATTTAATCCTTCATAATGGAAATACAGTGTGCTATGTACGTTTAAAGAAAGAAGGGGGCTAAAATTAACATATATATATATGTGATCCCTCTATGTGATTCAAAAATAATACCTTTTCCTAGAAACTGCTTTAAAGAAATCCCACCACAGGGTTAAAGGGAAAGGTTTGCCAAGTTCTCTAAGGGTTCCAAAGAAAAATACTGTAAACTGTAGGGGGGTAATGAGAACTTCTACACTTCTAAATGACATAATTAGTTCCCGAGTACCCAAGACTATTAAAAATGCAATTTGCTGATTGGAAAGGAAAAAACATAATAAAGTACAAAGAGGATAAATGAAGATACCGCTTGTTAAGTCAGTAAGCATTCAGGTACAGGAGGAAAAAAAAAAAAACACCACCCTATTTGATCATGCTCCAAGCATTTGAGATTTTCAAGAGGATCAATTTAAAAAAAAAAATGCTTTTTTGCTCTGGTTTTACAAATAGATACAGGATCCTGGGCTCCCTTTTCTCTATTCAAAATCTGAAAAAAAACCTCAAGAAATGCAGGCATCAACCTTTATCACTACCATCTATACTGATGAGGATTGTAAATACACATCTCCAGGTCAGACACATTCCAGACCAAGTTTATGTCCAACTTTCTGCAACTTCTTGAAAATCCCTCGAAGTTGTCTCCATTCTCCCCACACCTAGAACCACTAAATATCCTGTCTGTCTGGGACAGTTCTAGTTGATGCCTGCTGTCCTGGAGTAATTACTAATAGTGCTTTCTTCCATACTTACAATGATCTAGATGGAAAGATAAGTGATGTGGGCCTGTATCCACATTCCCCACTTATTCCAACCCACCTCCCCTAGATTTAGGTAGCCCTGTGTCTTCATCTCTAGTTCAGACTGCTGAAATAACCTAAATGGGTTTTCACCCTCCATGGCATTCGCCTCTTCTTCTATTTCATCCAGCACACCACTCATTCTGGGGGATCTTTCTAAAGTGGAAATATAGTCAGTTCACTCCTCTGCTCCATTGGTTTTGCCTACTTTCAAAATAAATGCTTCAGGGAACTAAGATTCAAAGTCCTCCATGACTGAACTTCATGCAGTAACATAACATCACTTTCCTAGCCACACAAGCATGTTAGTGGTGATGAGGAAAGAAAGGGGAACCAGAAATTAAAGGAATTACCTAAATAAAAAGCATTATTAACTGTTGCAAAGTATACTATATGTTTGTTGAATTTAATTATATTGGAACTTCCCTATTAACAACTCAAAACTTAAAAGTTATTCTTCAGAAGCGCCAACATTTCAGGTTCCAAATATCTTCTCTAGTAAAAGACAAAAGATCTGAGACAAAGTAGCTACTGTTCCCAGTAGTTATGTTTCAAAATATTTATCGGCATTTTCATATTTTTTAACAACTTATGTAGTTTTAATCAAATTATATTTTGAATGTACAGGAGAAGATTTCTATATGAAAAAGCCCTCTAACAAATTCTCCTGAATGATAAAGGATTCTATTCTATTGCACATTTTTCTGTTTGTTAATTATATTCACAAGTTGTCTAAATCTTTCTAAGGCTTTTTGATACCTCACACTGGCCTAATCTAGAAAGAATTTCAGGGTTAGAAAAGTCTCTGAAGGAGAGTCCCCTTTGGTGTTTGAGTCCTTCTACAAGCATGTCTCTCAGCTTTGGGATATATTAGTATCTTCTGGAAACATGTTAAAAAATGCAGATGCCCAGCCTCCCTGGTGGTGCAAGGGGTTAACTCGCAGCACTATGAAGCTATCTGCAGCCACTGCAGCATGAGTTCGATCCCGGCCAGGGAGCTTCCCACATGGCACAGCAGACCTCTCCCGCCTAGCCTGCTGCTCCCCTCAGCAGTGCATTTCAGTCAATCTGCCTGTTCTGCTCCCCACTCTGTTTCTGTGAATCCTCTCACTCCAACCCCACCTCTGGCCTGCACCCCAGCTCTTGTATGCATAAATAATTTTTTAAAAATGCAGATGCTCAGGTGTTAACTATGACAATGCATCAGAATCTCTCTAGAGGTGTGTTTGCAGATGCTTCCTGAGGATTGACAAGGATGAGTAGCTTCCAGTTCATGATGGACACCCACAAAACTGGCAAACCATCAGTACCAAAGCTCATCTGATTTCAAAGTGAAAATAAACTGATAAACCAGGCGAGAAGGCTAAGTAGCTGCTTGGCAAATCATCACCCAAGTATGTGAGAAACTATTTAAAATATGTAGCTATTTTAAACCTGAGGTTTATGTCTAATAATCTCGCTTCATGCTACCCAAGCTAGTAAAATTTAACATGATACTAAAACTATGTTTGAACATGCTAAGAGGATCGCAGAGCTAAGGTTATTATCAATTTGTATAAGAAGAGACTGTAAAGAGGCATGGAGTTCACACTGGATCTCCACCCTGATCACAAACTTTCACTAGGTGCCTGTAGTTTTATTATTATATTGATCGTGATACAACTGAACCATGGTGAATTTTAAAGATCCATTTACTTACACTAGCAATGTTAACTTGTTTGCCAACAGACATAACTACGAACACTAGGGGAGCAAGCAAAAAGTGCATTTGCTGTGTATTTTTATCCTTATAATGTTCTTATATTCTTTACAGCTAAGAAATAAGGTCAAAATAGTTAACCCTATAAGAGCTTCCCTACAAAGCCAGCTTCTCAGAAGCACTTCCTTATCAAAAAGTAAAAGCAACAATCACACACACAACTGAAGACCATTTAATTTTTTAAAATAAAGTCAAGGAAGTCAGACTGCCCTCCTCTATGGCGGGGGGTGGGGGGGGGGCGCTTTCAATGAAGCCAAAGTTCCCTGCCTTCCCCAGCTGATGATTTCCACAAGTTCATTCAACTGGTTTTCTCTCCTCAATCTGCCTGTCAAAAGATTGGACAAATCACTATAAATTGAGACTTTAGGTCAGAAAGGGACAAGTGACAGACAAATGATTCTCAAAACTATTCAGTAACATTTTTGGAATACTTTAACAGGGCCAGGTTCTGTCTAATTCCCATCAAAACCACAATAATAACAAAAAGCAACCCACTCATAAAACTGCTTGCTTTAAATCAACCAAGTCTTGGCAGATCAGCAACATTCTACCAAAATGAAAATGTTGACATTGGAATAAGTCTTTCTATTATGTTACTTCAAAACCACAGATAACAAACTTGTCTAAGGAAATGTTACATATACCAAATTATAAATTTTGTGATTCCAATTCAAATTATACTGGAGGAGCTTACTAATCATAGAAATTCCACAACAATTCTACTTCTAAGGAGTTGGAAATTTATTTGCCATAGGTTTGGCTTTTGAAAATATGATCTTTCCAACAGAACCAACATGGATTTCCTCAAATCACTCATTAAGTCAGCATCAAAGCCCCAGAACATTCTGAATATTAAACGAATTATCAAACATGAGTTTGTGTAGTTCTACATCTCCTCTTCTATCTGTAATTAATGTCCGATGCATTAGACCAGAAGAATTTTCCCAATCTGTGGCTTTAACAACAAACGAAATATTTACTTATTCAACTCTAATAGATAATTTTGTCAAGCATTTACATCACTAAAATCATGAAGCCAAGCATGATATATGAGAAATATGTCATCAAAGCTGAGAATGGAAGCTCTAATCTATCCTTACTATACCTGTGACTTTAGATGAGCCCTATATTTTGTCTTTCTATATCAATAAAGGAGTGCGTATCCACAAATTTTAGTACCTAGATTTTTGTTGAATAATATATGAAATACTGTGGGTATTAAATCAAGAAAAAACTCCAATAGCACCTCCCTGGTGGTGCAAGGGGTTGTCTCAGCACTACAGAACTATCAGCAGCCGCTGCAGCACAAGTTCGATCCCCAGCCAGGGAGCTGACCCACACTGCACAGTTGACTTCTCCTGTCTCACTCACTGCTCCCCTCAGCAGTGTATTTCAGTAAAATCTGCCTATTCTGCTTCCACTCTGCCTCTGGTAAATCCTCTCACCCCCCCACACATACCTCTGGCCTACACTCCAGCTCTTGTATGCATAAATAAACAAATCTTTAAAAAAAGAAAAACTACAAAAAAATTAAATCTATCCAAAGCAAATCACTAAAATTCAAGCTTGTAGATCTATGGTACCCTAGCTCATGCACTAGCCACTAGACTCACCCAGTAAAGGAATTTATAGGAGTGACCCATACTGGAAAGGGTTCCCACCCTTGTAAATTAGTGATCTCAGGGGAGAATGGGATGTATCAGAATCACCTGAAGTTTCAGATCCACTCTGTCTAAGAGCATACCAGCCAGCAGCCCGGCCTTCAAGATGGGTTCATTTGAATCAACACCTTTCATCATGTAGAGGTTGTGTAAAATTCAATGACCTATGGTTACCACCCAGCAGGGAGATTTAAAGGGATGAGAATGAATAACTAGGCCCAGTTTCTCCACTGGAAGATGCTCAGAACAATATCCAGCCTCAATTGCCTCAGGTCAAGTCAGCCAAGTAGAAAGTGACCCTGAGGGCCTCCCTGGTGGCGCAGCGGTTGAGCACTGCACTGTGGAACTGTTGGCAGCGCGCGATGCGGGTTCGATGCCCGGCCGGGGAGAATCCCACATGGTGCGGCAGACCTCTCCTGCCTCGCCCACTGCTCCGCTCAGCAGTGTGTTTCTGATCTGCCTGTTCTGCTCCCCACTCTGTCTCTGGTGAACCCTCTCGCCGCCCCACGCCTCTGGCCTGTACCCCAGCTTGTATGTATAAATAAATAAATCTTTAAAAAAATACTAAAAAAAAAAAAGAAAGTGACCCTGAGATCATGTTGCCTGATGGCTAACAGCCCCCATATCAAGGACACCCATCAGGAGCAAGAATGGGTCTCAGGAGGGATAACGCTGCAGGGCACATTCAAGATAGTACTATTTGGACGACCACTTAGCGCCAAGGAATTCTAGTGGCAAATTACCCAGCAAGGCTCCAATTCCTCAAAAGCAAAAGATAAACAAAAAAGCAAAACGTTCTAAGTCTTCCAGAGACTGTGAGGAACTGGACATATTGGCAAGTAGTGAACCTAGTCACAAAACAAGAAAACCAGTCTACTGATATTAGAGCTAGAGGCAAAGGGGCTATAGGTCCTTGATGCTGTAGAGATACCAGCTGCAAAGAATCAAGACCAGATAGCAGCAACACCCACGGCAATGCAGAGTATTCACCTTAGTCTCCTCAGATCCCTCTTGCCTGGTGTAGCCGGACTAGAGAACAAACTCTCAGCTCGGAGTCCCCATTAGAATCACTGATGCTTAGACTCCCTACCAGTGTAATCACATCAGACCCTCTGGAGTGGGGCCTGGGCATCAGCATTTTTAGTGTTTAAGGTGATTTCACTGCACAGCCTGGGTTGAGGGTGGCTGCAAGACAGGAAAAGGACTGGGGGGTCCAGTGTGGTGCTAGTTGTGGAAAAGGGCAACTGGAGATGCTAAGACCCAGACAGGATCTGAAAACACAGGCTCATGATCAAATTCTACAGAATCCTAGACTGTGTCTAGGCAACCAATTCTGCTCCTTTCTTTTTAACAACTGTCTTACCTTCATGCAGCATAAGACACCAGCAGCCTTTCAGACAGATCATTTAGATAAATCAGACATGGGGAAAAAAGGCCCTGCCACAGCTTCAATCAATACTTCTTCCAACTTTGAGGTAAAGACTCCCTATTTTTAAACTACCTCACTATCCAGGCCTGCATGTTATACTATCAACATGATTCTTTCATCTTCAATTGAATCTTAGAAAGCAGAATGTCAGAGTGTCCTGAAACACCTACTATTCCATATAGCTAGCTTTTACTGTTAACCTTTCACTTGCTGGATGGGGTTTCATGTGATAAAAAGTTTAGAGGTTAAAAAAATGAGAATCACATGTCCTTTACTCTATATGAGGAATTTCTGATTTGAATGTCAGATTCAAATCCTCTGGTCAGTAGCAGCCACAGTATTTTGCATAGAAGAGGGATGCTAATAAGATAGGCTATTTGCTGGGGCTCTTTGTGTTTATTGTTTATTCATCACATCTCCATGGACAGCAGTGAACTTGATGCTTTCCTCAAATTACAAATGTAAAATATAGTGATAAACAGTCATCACCTATCCAAATATCCACTAGTCTTATGTGTTCACTGCAGGGCAGTGGACTGTTGACTTGCTTTGCTGAGAACGCCTTTGCTCAGAGGCTAGAAGGGAGCAAAAAGGGAGCTTACACAGAGACTTAATTCTGATCAAGCAACAAGCACAGACCAATTAGCAGAGGGAAGTAACATGGACTACTGAATGAACTGTCCTCTAAGAGTTTCTCTTTCAGAGTCTCCCCCGTCATTTCTGGTCTGTCCCATTGACTCACTGCTTTCACGGCAACTTTCATCTCATTGCAACCACCCACACACACCACCACTCACTAGCCCACCATTCTCAATGCCACCTGAGAAAGCATTTGTCTCTCAGCTTTTGTCATGCACTTTTCTCCTCCAAAGACACAAATCTATCTTCCCTTTAATAAGCACTTAAAAACTTCCCTTTAATAAGCACTACTTATGGCAGGAATTGTGTTAGTGCAAATATTAACTCAGCTGATCCTCACAAAACCTTAAATGGTAGTTGACATTTTAATTTCATGTTTAGATAGGCAAATTGAAACACAGAAACTTTTCATCAATTATGTAAGACTACATAACTAGTAAATAGCACAGCAGAATTCAAATCCATGGCTCCAAAGTCCATGCTCCTATTTAGCATACAGTCAGCAGCAAGGACAAGTCCAAGCTCCTTCACACGACAAAAGGCTCCCACGTCAGTCCATGACCAAACTCTCCAATAGTATCGTATACTGCACATCCCACTTCACAAGTCAGGTAGACACCTTCCTGTTCCACACACAAGGCCTGCCTAGGTCCATTCCACATGTACAGGCAATATCTTCTCAGCATTCTACATCCCCTTTAAGGTTCTTACTACTTAACTACTTGACCTTACTACTTGGCTACTTGCTTCTTGGACCTTACTATTTGACTACTATCTTGTACTACTACTGCTGAGATGTAGTCTCTTCCATTTGTCCCAGCAAGATCTACTCTCTTCCATTTCAAATGTCCTTAAGTATTTATATCACTGAGCGAAAATAACTTGTGTTTTACACGTCATTACCTGTGCGCGTGTCTGTTATCTACTTCCCCAGCCACATAAAAGCTGGGTCTCATTCAGTTTGTCTTTTGCACAGGATCAAAAACAGACCCTCATTCTTATGGATGTGGTTGCATAGCATTCTTCTGGACAACGTAAAAAACAGACTGAATGATAGTATGGCTCAATGGAGACAGAGCTCGTTAACCAACCCCATCCAAAATGAGCTGATGAATGAACAGTCACCTTGATAGCAGCTTCTGGTGGTGGGCAGCTCTCCTATGTTCTTGGTTCTGTTTCAACATTTTTTGTCACTAACTATGTTGAAAGACAAACAGAGGAATATCTATCAGGTCATCAAAGGATGCAAAAATATAAACCAGAAAATCAACTGCTTGACAAACAACCTCAAAGACTGTGTTGAAACTAACATAATTACAGTATCATTTGAATACATAGAGAGGCTGAAATAAGTAGCATCAGCATGTAGGATGAGAACCTTTGCAGGGGAAAAACTTAAAGCAAACAAAACAATAAAATCTGCCTTGATTCCTACTAATTTTGTATGGTTTAGACAATTTATGTAACCACTTTGAGTATTTTATTCTTTCTATAATCTTACACTTCAGAACTTACACATGTAAAGTGCCTGTTACATAGAAAATACAGTTTCTTGTATTTTTGTCATTACTATTATGGCGGGGGTTATATTTTTGAAAGCTCAGCACTAGCTACTACATGGCATGCTCACTAAAAGGTAGTGCAAGAGTAAGCTGTGTTAATACAGATGAAGATCTTGATGATAAGAATGAGCTAATTGGCCTCGTCATTGGTCAGATAACTTTCATTGGGACTGGATTCTGGAGCCCATTCCAGAGAGATGTCAAAGTGAAAATGTAAAGGTGAGAGAGAAACCCTACATATAGAATTAACTTTCTTTTTTACCATTTTCTAACTCAGTTGCTCCATTCACAACGAAAGTATATAAATACAAGGCCCATTTATTTTACAAAAGATGAAAAATTAAGTTTCCAATTCCAAAATTATGGCTGGAACTGGAATCAATGAGAAAAGGGACAGTAATGAGCTTAATGTAGGAGAACCTTAAGAGAAACTCCATAAATAAGCTGGTGAACTTCAAAGGGGAATTAACATTACCTTGACACAAAAGAAAGGACTGTTTGATAAGTCATATTAGGGAACAACAGGAGAAGAAGGGACAAGTGCACATAAAAGATAATAAAAAGCAAGGACCAGTGACAAGATGGTTGAAATATAAACAGGTCACACTTTGAAGATGTAAAGTAATGATAGCATGACTTACGAAATCAAAGCTTAAAGGGAAGATGCTAAGGGATATAGGAATACTGCCACACCCTGACAAGTAAATCCAATACAGATAACTTCAGTAGGTATTCTGAGGAGAATCTGGCCTCTTCTGATTTTTTATAGCCTGGATTTTCATCCAAATCAGCAAGGTTTAATAAGCATACAGTTTTTAAGAAAAAGTGCAATGTACAGGCAGGACTTGGGTAGAACATGGGGTGTGGTAGGGGAGATGGGAGAGATTTCATAAGGGTCCATAAAAACCACATTTATTAAGATACTTTTCAAAAACCATAACAATTTCCTATCACATTACTTGTAGGAATTGAACATTTTTGGAGCTGGTACTAGTGTCTAACTCAAAGGCTCACTGAAAGAATGGAAAATAAGACCTTGATTCAACCCTTGGAAAAAATTTTTAGTTATCTGTTTTGATCTGCAAAAAGTACATTGTGCAAAGCCCGGGTATTTTTCCTGGGCTTTTAGACAACACCTTTCTTCTTTTAGCTAAAGGCAAATCTAAGGCAAGGGATGAATATCAACCACACTTGCTTGCCTTTCTCCATATCGCCCACACTACAGTAGGTTCTCGGAAAGAAACATACTGCAAGGAGTTTAGAGGCCATAGGAGAGGTGAACCTTAGCACAACAAAGCGCAGAAATAATTAACCACTTAGAGGGAGATATTAATAAGGAGAAAAGGGAGCTAAAATTGCATAAAACTGGGGGTTCTGTTCAAATCTGGGATATATGGCATGATGAGACTATAAAATCAGCAAAGGAAATACAACTTTCTTGAATAATTCCATTATCTGCTGAGAGTAGCAACTTTGCTGAGCTGCTGATGAAATAACGGCTAGAAAATGAGCCTGGCTAACCAAAATGAGAGATAACAGGACTGGCAGAAAAAAGACAGACCCATTTGACCAATGGTAAAAGCTCAGAGCATCTGAGACATACAAAGGTGTCCAAGAGCAGGGTTCAGGGGCAGAGAGAGGCCAAAAGAGCTGCCCCTGCTTTCTTAACAATCTTGATACAACCTTTTCGGTGACTTGATTTTCACTCCTGTTTTTTAACTTTTTTTGATGTGAATCATATTTATGCCTCTCAGATCTTTGTAAAAGTTATTCTCACTAGAGACTAGAGACTCTCAATGTGAGGTTTATTTTGGGTCCCAGTCTGAGAAAATATATTTTCTTTTTAACAGCTGGGTTTCAAAAGTGAAAACATTGTCACATAGTTCTCTTTTCGACTTAAAATTTATATTAAGGAAGATAATAAAAGAGCCAATTTCCAGAAGAACATCATATGTCACAGCATTTTTTTTTTTGGAGAGATTTTATCTAATTCAATAATGCATTTAAAATTATCTCAAGCCTTCATGGTAGCTGTAATAAGTTTAATGTTATTTATTCACTAATCTAAGATGAACCACTCAATGGTTAATTTAAATTACACTGAGCAGCTGGAAAGGAGGGTGACAGTGCATGTTACTTAAGTGCCTACATAACCTGCATATCTTTTATGCAGTTTGACTGAAGAACAATGACAATAAAAATTAAAGACGACCAGGACAAAGATATGTACACAGAAGTCATATCATACATTCCAGGAGATTCATCTTCTTTTAAGTTATCTTCTTTTAAGTTGATAGGAAATGCATATACTAAGGGATAGAAGCCATGTACCATTCACACCAAAGGCCCTTGTTATCACCACCAGGGTTAAAGCACTATCTCGTGAAAAGCCCCCAAGATTACGAATATGCAATAAAATTTTTCCATTCTTTACTTAAACTTCAGTGAATATATGAAGGTTAAAAGAATGCCTCGAGCCAGTCACAGAGGGAGTGTTATCTAAAAGGTACAACCCCTTCGCCTCCCCAGTGGCGCAGCAGTTAAGCGCTGCGCTGCGGAGCTGTTGGCAGGGGCGATGCGAGTTCTACGCCCAGCCGGGGAGAATCCCACATGGTGCCCCAGACCTCTCCTGCCTCGCCCGCTGCTCCCCTCAGCAGTGTATTTCTGATCTGCCTGTTCTGCTTCCCGCTCTGTCTCTGGTGAACCCTCTCGCCACCCCATGCCTCTGGCCTGTACCCCAACTTGTATGTATAAATAAAAAATAAATCTTTAAAAAAAATTAATAAATAAATAAAAGGTACAACCCTTGACAGATGCAGAGTCCTGTATAGAACCAAGAACTGCCACTTAAAATGAAGACTCACTTTTCCCTACTAGCATAACATCATTTCATAATATTATCTTTGCATCAGTTGAACTAAACACATACATTATTATCTCTCTAAACATTTAAGTTTCTTTAGACAGAAACCCGAAGGTAATCTTGTTAAGTAAACCACACCCTTATACTGACTGATGAAAGTTTCAGAGCTTATTTGTAATTGCATCCCTAGGGCCTAGTAGTGTACTACCACAGAAGGGTACTCCACAAACACTAGGATGAGGACTTACGTGGTTATTGACTTTCGATACACTGAAAGTATAAATGTCTAGAAATTAGCATTCTGGATTAAAAGCTTTTCTATTTCCTTTGTCCACTCATAAGGATGTCTGTATGATATTTGTACTCTCTCTAGTGTCTTCCCTCTATGAAGTGACACCCATCCCACCAAGCTTTCACATCCATTCCTACAAAGATGCCAGTGACCTTCATACCACTGTCTAAAGTGATCTACTTTCAACCAAAGCCACATATATGCCACACTCAATAAGCAAGGGAGCTTTGTGGGATACAGAATAGCTTTTAGGGAGGAGACCATAAATGGCTTTAGTTGGGGCCAACTTCACATTCATAAGAAATGTCTCCTGTCCCTCTTTGGACTATGAACATCATGACTCTGACCATTGTCAAAACAAAAAAATTATCTTCTACCATCTAATGAAACTTCAATTCTACCTCCTGATCAGCTGACAACACTGCTGGAATTATGACTTCTTTCTTTTCTGTGACAGTTATGCACAACTAGATTTGGATCTACCACATGGAGGTCATGTCCACAAGGAGATTCTTGCTCCCAGGAGCAGAATCCATTCAATGCTCTGTGGTCAGAACAGACCGCGTCAGTTTCAAGTTTTGTAGGAACCCAAGAACTTTCTAATGTCGCATCAAACTGAGAGTAGCTTCCAGTTATGTTGTTATTTCCTGTGTCCTTGCTACTTGGCTTTAACAGTTGCTTTTAGCCTTCACCAGAAGATTATAAGATCAGTAGGACAGGGACATATTCTCATACTTCTCTCCACTTCTATCCCAGAAATTTCCCTGCACATGCCATAGATTTGATCAAGTTGTCAGAATTACAGATTTAAGAACTTCCAGTTACTTCTGCTAGAAATAAGATTTATAGTCATAAAAATTTAAGCTAGAAAAGATAACTTGTCTCTAATGTGTCTCCTATTTTGTACAGATTCAGGAGCTAATAGTCTAGTTTTGAATCATGCAGCATCACATCTCCTCCCACTTTAAATGACCTACAAAGAGCAAAGCCATCCTTTTGGCTTCTGTTGACAGTAAAAAAAAGATCTAGCAGTTGGCACTATGAATCAGGCAGAACTCAAATAGAAGGACTACTGGGCACATTCTCTGCTCTCGGTCTCACAGGCCCGGTCAGCTCTATAGCTACTAACAGTCTTAAATCTGTCCTGTCCCCCAGGGTCAGACTGAGCTGAATCTGTTTCTCAACAGGCCTGCTTACTACTTACAAATCCTTTCTTTCCCCTCTGATTGAAAAGAAGTTAAGTCTTCGAGAATTGCACAAGCTAACTTAGGAAGGGAAATAAAAAGACTTCTAATAAGATTCCATGCTCTCCTCCTACCACTTTTAATATCAGTGTAGAGACCCCAAAGAGGAGCTTAATGACAGGCCCAACAGCACCCTGAAGAGCCTGAATGCCTGGCTGTAGGGCTTCTTTTTCTCCCAGAAACCAGCCATTAAAATAGACAAGTCACTATGAATTCATTCACCATAGTGTTATCTTCATGAATAAAAGTAGAATTTTCCCATCTTTCTCTATGATGTTAAAAATTATTTCCATTTTAGGGAAAGTGGCAGGCAAGATAAAACATACTGAGAGAGAGAATTTATGAGCTTCTTCCCATACATCAGGTCTACAATTCTTGCACTTGTCACCCCTGTTGACAAGCTTAATATAAAACCATGATTTTTATTTTTAGGTCCACAGATATCCTTCCAGGAATTTTCTTTAAACTCATTTTTCTCCCCTGGCAAGAAGAATTAACACAGAATGAATAATAAATTTATTTATTGTGCTGCTTAGATTATTTGGAAGGAAAAAAATGTATACGACTAGATGTTAAATAATTACTCTCTTTTGTCAAAGATGAGAAAGAGGATTCAAACAGTGCCAGCTAGCTTCTGCTTAAGACAGCTAGAGGGCACGGTCTCTTCTTCCCAGTACCCGATTAGCAGAGATGGCACTGCCAAGAAATAATGCATACACTTCATGGCACGTCCTTCATTTCCATCTACACATATTTAATGATAGATACCCTGTGTGCTTTGTGCATTGATTCAGTAGACATTCATGAGTTCCACTATATTCAAAGCCCCAGGAAAGGGGGAAAAGACACTTTATTGGTAGTAGACAGACACTTTACTAGTAGACAGACACTTTACTAGTAGACAGACACTTTACTCAATTCACTTTCAGAGTGGAAGGCACTGTATTTGAAATGTACAAATATGTTCTCATTTACAGTCTGAGGACACAGTAAAAACAAATAAGCCTTGTTGAATTGATTTAATTTGATGTTCTTATCTCAGTACACAAATGGGGAAGCAGGGATTTAGAAAAGTTAATTAACTTGCCCAGCTAGTAAGAAGTGGAGTTGAAATTCAAAAAGGATATTCTACTCAAACGTTTGCTTTATCCAATTTGTTGGGAAACAAAAAAAAAAAGGTCCTTGTACTGTAAATACTTATGGTATAGGGGGAGAAATACACAGAGTAAATAAGCAACCATCACACAATGGAAATGGGGGAAAGTGATCATTTAAAAGAGTAGTGCACACAGTGCCAAAAGCAGAAAGTTTTATAAAAGAGGTAATTGTTATGCTGAGGCTCCTCCAGAGATTAATTTATCCAATCTAAGACTAGACTTGTGTACTTTCTGTGTGTTTGACGTGTCTGGTACACAGTAGGTACTCAATAAATAACTGCTGAGCTATTGTTATTAATAGATAATTGTTGAAGTGCCAAAGAAACAACTGTTGACTACTGAAGAAATAAAGAGTATTTTTTAGGTGAATAACATGAATGCTTGGGAGAAGCATCACCAAGGAACACAGTATATGTGGACATGGAGACCCCAGAAAACCCCAGCTCTTCTTAGAAGAACTGGAAGAGGGTGGAGAGATTTTCAGAAGAGAGCTACGTGAACAGGACAGGGGCAGATTGTGGAGCATCCTACCTGCCTGTGCTTATGAACTTGAACTTGATAGCACTGGGGATAAAGGCTCATTCATGATGTGTGTCATCACATCCCACAATTCCAAAGTGCACCATCCACTTCATATTTTATATGAATAATAAATCATATATTGAATTGGGTAAATATCATCCTGACAAGGTAAATGAATGATGCGGGAAAACTGCGACTGAACCTAGGGAAGAGCAGCATTTGGTATAGAGCCTAAAAACTGCAGTGTTCTAACTCTTAAAACTGTATCACATCAGACACAAAGAAGACTTGACTCACTTGTGAAACCTACAATGCTGACTGGAGAATCAAGCAGAAACTGCTTCCTGCTAGCTATAGATAGGGAAGACATTCAGTTAATTAAAAATTAAAACAAGAATTGCATTCATGAAGTATCTCCAGTATTATAAGCAATGTATACTTAACTGCCTCAGCTTTTCACAGAGTAATTATTTGCATGTTACCTCATGCCGGGATCATGTGCTACAACTAATGAACTCCAGCTTTTTTCCAATGATATGTTTGAGGGAAATTTACTGGCATAACTTAAGAGCAAATATTCAAGGCAATCTAGACATGGACCATACCCTAGTGACATACTACTAGGAAACATCCTGTTTTCTTCTGAATAAGTTACACCTAGTTTGTAATTAAAAAAAAAGAGAGAGAGAGAGACTGTATTGGTCAAAATGGTTTTATGCAGATGAGAATGAACCTCCTTGTTTCTTTGTAGAAGCTGTGCTTACATTTTATTCCCTTTGAACACATAAACTTAGGAAAAAAAATAGAGCACACCAATATAAAATGGAAGAAGTGATTTTAAGTTAACAAAATGTACCTTGAGGCTCTGGTAAGACTCCAGACAACTCAAGTAAAAACACTTTTGTGGGACTGAAGCAAGCATATACATTTAAAAATAAAAGTGTACCACACAGAAATATCAACTTTAACATACAAATTTACAGACCCTGAGCTTTAGGTGGCAAAAGTTATCTGGAGTTATAGATTCTTGCAAGTACAGCAGGTCCTTGAGTAACATCTACTACTAAATATTGTTTTGTCGTAGTCACTGTCTGTATGCATTCTTCCTCCAGGCACACTGGTTTCCTCCTGCATCCCAAAGATGTGTGCACTAACTAGGTTCACCGCATGTCTCAGGTGCCCCACCTGAGTGAGTGTGGTTGGGTGTGAGTGTGCCGTGGAGTGGAAGGGTGTCCCATCTGGGGTTGGTGTCCACCTCTTCTGGGATAGACTCTGGTCACACACATCTTTGAATTAGAATAAGAGGGTCAGAAATTGAATTAATGAATGAATATAAATTATTCTCTAATGTTAGAAGTGTTTTTGGTCTTTAGAAATTTGACAATATTTTTGTGAACTGAAATACACAATAGGGACTTAACTCTCACTTACTGAATTAGTCTATGGCAAAACTGGTTTTGCAATTTATCATTTCTCTTAAAACTACAGTTTCCAAGAACCTATCTATCAATGACATTAAGTGAGGACTAGCTAGACCTCAACACTCCATCAGCCAGTTGCCAAACACTGGATATGTATGATTTGGGGCTTTGTAAATTTCTTGAGAAGTTCAATCATCACATTAAGAGCATCAGAAATTCAACTGAAGAGCAAATAGCTGGTGCTGAACACTTTACAGGACATAATTTCATAATTTAACTCTTCTGCCAGAAGAATACTCAAGAAAGGAGAGTTATGAGACAAAAGTTCAGGAGATATATGGTAATCCTGTGAAGACCCTTTTGATGCACTTCATCAACAGCTGTCAAAAGGCAATCTTGAAAATGGATATGGCTTTTATATTGTCAAGTGTAGTTGTGTGTGTCTACTTTTTGATCTTTTATTATTGGTTTGTGTTTCTAAAAGCCAACATGTCAGTGATATAAAAAATATAATGCCAACAGTAGAATTTTTTAACACAACAATTCTGAAAATTGCACCCAAACCATCTTTTCTTCCTCCCACTCCTCTGGATGGCTACAGTGACCACCTAATTCAGCCTTTCTCTAGTATTTGCTAACCCAAATCATTTTTTTTGCTAATGTCAGATTACTCTTAAAAAACACCACCACCTCACTCTTATCCTTTTTAGAAACTGTGTGTGGCTTCCAAGTCCCTAACAAATTAAGGATAAATTCACACCCTCTACAATACAGCCCCAAATGATGTTTTTCAGATTAACAATCATCACTGCTCAACTAACACCAACATTGGTCTTCCAAATTAATTTTGTTGCAGCATAGATCTTTTGACCAATAAAATATTTCACATTATCCAATTACGACAAAGTAAAAAATATTAATACAAAATTAATACAAAACAGTTTCTTATTAGGTCATATTTATTTCATATAGTCAAATTTTATATTCATTTTTATATAGACAAATACTATTACATTAACTTGTATGCAAATACAGCCGATGGAACCAAGCATGAACAATTCCTCTAAATTTGAAAATAAGGTAAATATGGTTGCCATCTAGGGGCTAAGTTTGAAGCAAGCTCAAATGGTATATAGACCTCTTAAATAGAGACTAGGTTTAAAAAGGTATATAGACCTCTTAAATAGAGACCTCTATATAGACCTCTTAAATAGAGGTATATAGACCTCTTAAATAGAGACTAGGTTTAAAAAGCAGTATAAAGCACAAGATAGCTGTAAACCTGTAACCTTGTAATCCCAAACTATATTTCAGAAGAAAACTAGTTCCACTAAATATTAATAAGTGTCCCAAAGAATGTATTCCATAACCAAATAACTGGCAAATATTGCACACTAAATACTCCCGCCGACAGATTAGTTGTATTAGTTTCTCATTACAGGCTATGAAGAATTTGACCCACCATTTTTCAGGCTTAATACCTTCAAATCATCCCTCAAATATTTGCTGGAATAACAGATATGTGATATTGTTTTTTATAATAAAGATATATTTTGGTTTTCACCCATGGTTCCTGGCTTACAACTCCTAAATCCCTTAGAATGTCCTAAGCAATAAGAGCAATGGGAATATCTTTTGTTACAATAATTGGTCTCTTGTTCTTAGCTCCTTAAATGTTTCAAAACCACAAAGGTGAAATGGTGACCTGTTATTCATAACAAGACCCACTCCACCATCACTGGGCTCATATTAGTAAGATGACATTTGGAAAGCACAGGAGGATGGTGACTCGTTACCAGAGAAACCAACCACAAATAGCGGATTGGAACTTTCAGTCCCTATTTCCAATTTCCAGGAAAGGAAGGGGGTCTAGAGGGTAAATCAATCATGAGTGACCGATAATTTAATCAATCATGTCTATGTAATGAAGCCGCCATAAAACCCCAGAAGGACAAGGTTTGGAAATCTTCCAGGTTGGTGAACCAGAACACTTCTTTGTGTCACTGTGTCGGCCCTAACTCCAGAAGGACAGAAGCTCCTTTATTCAGGACCTCACTTTAGTATCTGTATCTGACTGCTGATTCATATCCTTTAATATCCTTTCTAACAAACTGGTAGTATAATGAGTAAATGAGTTTCCTGAGTTGTGTATGGCACTCTAAAAATTCATCAAAACTGTGGAGGAGGTAGGTCCAAAGTACAGGTGCCAACCTGGACTCGCAATGGGGATCTGAAGTGGAGGACAGTCTGTAACAATGAACTCTAACCTGTGGGGTCTGATATTACCTCCAAGTGGATAGTGTGAGAATTGAGTTGAAATGAGGGACACTCAGTTGCTATCTGAGTATTGATTGGTGGAACAGGTGAAATTCTCACCCTTCTTCCCCCTGCCATGTTGGAATTGGCTGCAGAATCTTTAACCCATTGATGCAAGTTTCCTGAAAAGCATCTTGGAAAACATTACTATAACCAATTTGATACTAATTAGTCTCACTTCATTACATACATTTCTAAAACACAAAATTAATAAATAAATTAAGAGCATTGTTATCTTGGAATTGAGGCTACTCTGAGACTAACAATTATATGTTTGATACTTGATTCCAGCAGGTAGTCAAAAGATGTAAGTGGCCTACTTCCCTAACAATATCTGGACATAAAAGCATAATAGTTAGGGCACAATCCAAGCTTCTGAAACAAAAAACACCCCCAAAATGTAGGAGCTTAAACCAGACAGTGATTTGTTTCTCCCTGAAGTATTCTATGGTGCTAGGAGGCTCTGCTATCTGTTCTAACACATGGCTTCTCTCTTCAGTCCAAGGTGGCAGCTCTGTTTTCCAATGTCACAGTGTATCTGAACAGCAGGAGTGGAAACAGAAAAGACAGGCATGCCCATTCCTTTCTAGTACCTGGCCTGGAAGTACTCACATTACTTCCATACACAAGGCATTAACCGGAACTTGGTTACCTGACATTCTTAGCAAAGAAAGCTGATATAAACTCCCTGGTTGGTATGCTAAGTGAAAACCACCAGTCTCTGCCACCACATCCCTCTGGAAAAGACACACTTGATTAAAACAGAAGGGAGCCCCTCAGTTGGCAGAGTCCCTGCCAAGAATGGAGGTCACTGGGCGTGCTTGTGCTGCTACTGATCAGTTTGCCTTATGTCTCAGCAAACTGGAAGAATGTGGTCTCCTGCATAGTCCCATTTATAGCAGGACAGACACTTCTCCCACTTCTTTGTGCCCTTAGACAACACTCGGCATCCTTCCAATTCCTGGCTGTCAAGTCTCCAGTGAAGAATCCATATTTGAACCATGGGTGGTAGTGACAGTCACAGCCATGTCAGGGCAGCATGTGGACTTGAACATGTACTTGGCATTGTCAGAATAAAATCCATGGCTACCATTGTTTTGATCCTGGTTAAGTACATTCCGAGAAAATCAAAACCAGGCTCTGCTCTTCTAAGGATATGTTTTGTACAAAGAAAAATTAGATTTATAGTACCAAAAAAGTAATGTTTTTTTAGTAATGATAAGCAAAAGACAAGAGATAAGGATTTTAGTATATAACTAACCTGCAGGCAATTTGGCAGTGATCAGAACTACCTATAAAATTTCCCATTTTTTATTCTTTCCAGGAGTTCAGAGCACAATGGAATATCATCCTGTTCTAATAGTAAACATCCTTTTATGTTCTTTAGGCCAAGGAAATTAAATTTTTCCCATTAGTTCTCTTTCATCTCAAAACAGGTTAAACCAATATATAAAACACTGTGCAGCACCTAGCACATGAGACTGTTCCCAAACACATTTGGTATTATTAGACAGTGCATATGTGGTTGTGTGGGACACTAACACAGTAATAAAAACAGAAACAATATTTGGATTTTATAAGTAAACAATTCTATATAAACCAAATTGAACTTTTATTACAAAATAGCTCTACAAAGTTAATATGGAAAGATCTCAAAGTTATAATATATATGAAGAAGTCAAGTTTCAAAATATGTGAATAGCATGTTGCCATTTGTTGAGAGGGGATAAGAAAGACAAGTAGATGTTTTTATAAGTTTGTAACTGTATTACATACTTTTTGTTTTGTTTGCCATTTTATTTTTTTTTAATTGAGGTAACACTGATTTGTAATACTCTATACGATTCAGAGGAACAGCATCACCTTGCAGATGTATGTTAACACTTTTTGGTTTTGTTTTTAATATATGGACCATTCTCACAGGTGTGAGACGGTATCTCATTGTGGTTTGGATTGCATTTCCGTGATGATAAGCGTGTTTTTCTGTTAGCACATTGGTCATCTGAATGTCTTCTTTGGAGAAGGGTTTATTTTGCTCTTCTGACCATTTTTTTAATTGGGCTTTTCTGTTGAGTTGCATGAGTTCTTAATAGTTCTTAAAGATGTCTTAAAGACATATAGTGCTCAAATATTTTCTCCCCCAAAAAAGTGGGGTGTCTTTTCATTTTAATGATAGTTTATCTCATTGTGCAGAAACTTTTTAGTTTGGTGTGTCATTTGTTTATTTTTGCTTTTGTTTCCTTTGCCATTGGGGTCAAGTCCCCAAAGACATCACTGAACCCAAAATCTTAGAATTTTTGCCTATATATTCATCTATGAATCTTATGGTTTCAAGTCTTATGCCCAAGTTCTTCATCCATTTTTGAGTTAAGTTTTGTGGATAATGTGAGAGAGCGTTCTAGTTTCATGCTTGTTCATATGGCCGTTCAGTTTTCCTAGCTCCATTTGTTGAAGAGACTTTCCTTTCTCCAGTGTATATTCTTGACTTCTTTGTGGTACAGTAGCTGTTCATATAAATATGGGTTTATTTCTGGGCTCTCAATTTTATTCCATCAATCTGTGTGTCTATTTTTAGTCCAATATCATACTGTTTTGTCCACTATAGTTCTGTAACATAGTTTGAAATCTGGGAGTGTTATGTCTCCAATTTTCTTCTTTTTTTTTTTTTGTCATGACTGTTCTGGTTATGCAGGGTCTTCTGTGGTTCTAAATAAATTTCAGTAAGTCTGTTCTATTTCTTTGAAGGATGCCATTGAAACTTTAATATGGATTGCACTGAGTCTGTACATTGCTTTGAGTAAGATGGCCATCTTAATGTTAACTCTTCCAATCCATGAGCAGAGAATACCTTTCTATTTCTTTATGTATTATATTTCTTTTAACAATGTCATAATTTTCATTGTATACAGGTCCTTATGTATTGGAAAGCCTAGCTAGAATAATTAGGCAGGAGATAAATATAACAGGAATCCAAATTGGAAAAGAAGTAAAAGTATCACTATTTGCAGATGAAATGATAATACACTTAGAAAACCCTAAAGACTCTACTAAAAAAAATTAGAAATGATAAATCAATACAGTAAAGTGGCAGTTTGTAAAATCGATTTACAAAAACCACTTGCATTTGTACATGTAAGCAATTAACTAGAAAGAAAGAACTCAAGGATATAATATCCTTTACTATCTCATCAAAAAGAGTTAAATACCTATTTCATTGGAGGAGTGACAGAGGATGCTTTTGTGGACAGTCTTGACTGTGACAGCCATGGAACTAAACCACTCAGAAGGAAGCAAGTTCAACAAAGTAGAGTCCAGTTACCACACCTTCAAACCATCTGCATTAATGCCAAAGCCAAGCTTTGTCCAAAGTTTTTCCAATGATTGGGCACTGCTGGATCTATCCATTCCTAACTAACCCAGGACACTTCTTAATGGGCAATTTGTGCTTAGGGTGCTTGGCTAACATCTCAGAGCTACACTGAAGTCTGAAGTTCTCCCTACCCAACACCTTCCTTCTGTCATTTCACAGGTGGCATAGCTACAGTCCAGTCTAGTGGCTCTCTCCACCTTTCCCTGATCCCTCACTTTATTTCACTCATCAGCATTACCTTCCCACCTCTCACCCAGATCTCTTGCTTGTCTGACCAGCATAAAGCAGGTAAAATTCTACTCAACCTAGTGCAATAATGAATCAGTTAGTAATGAATCCAGTTTTGATTACCTTTTGTCTACTTAAGACTTCATCACAGGCATGTGACAGGCAGTTACTTCTTAGGCAATCACTTTTCCTAAAACAATGAAGCATAATTCTTTATTTTTGAACTCCTGAGCCTTAGCTATCTTTTCTCTGTGCCTATTCTAATACACACAATATCCAAGAGAAGCTCAGACATTTCCCCGAGGTCATTACAAGGCTGTTCAGCTTGTTCCCTCTGACAGGCTTATACCTCTGCATCTGTCATTTTGATTAACTGTCTTTCTACTGATGGGAGCCCTTTCAGCCTTTTGGGAATTTTTAAAGTTCATTCACTCTTCTCTGTTTCCAGTGCATTCCTGCCTTTCACTATAGCCTTACTCTTGCAAGGGCCACAAACATGTTCCTGCCTGAAAATAATGGAACAGGTTAGGTCACTAGAAATTCTAAGTTTGTAGTACTAAATATACACACCACACAATTCTATACAATTTTAACTAAGATGCATAAAAAAATTAAACCTGTGGTGTAAAATACACGTTTGTGAGTCAAGGAAATAATAGTTACAGGGCAAAATAGCAAACTTAGACAGACAGTCAAAGTCCATCTTCAAAGGTCACAGGTTCCAGCATGTCTGCCTCAGGCAGACTTATCTTTACACATCTCATTTATTTCATGCCAGAAATAGAACTACTCCAACTTCCATACAGGAAATTTCAGTGTTTGAAAACGACATTCCAATTTTAAAATGGTTATAATTACTTAAATGCAAGTGTTAACTTACAGCACGGCTTTCTCTATGTATTTAAGTCCTGGTCACAACTCCCTTCACATCTAGTTAGCAACCTTACTCATTCTATTGCTTTTCTATCCTATCACTTCACTTAAAAAAGAAAAAATTACAGCAAAGCAAAACCTTCAACAACTCACAATCTAAACAAGACCCAATTATCAGGAAATAGGCCAAGAACCATCTTACTAAATCATTACTATAGAACTTGATTGTGCCAGAATATGGCACAGGGACAAAACCTATAAAAGCAAAGGGGTCCAGATCAGGTCCCCATGCTGAGGGGCAGCTGGTAAGCTGAAGCTTGATGTTCAGGTGCAAGTTTCACTTGAATTCTTACCTCGCACTACCTTTTGACTTCTCAGATACCACTTTTTTCTTATTTTTAAAATAATTTATTGACTAAGTTGAAGGCAATCTTGCTGTCACTAATGGTGGCACAATCTTCACATTTGATGTGTAATTTCTTGACATCCATCCATGTTTAGCCAGTTTATGGTAAATCTGGGCAGAGTGGAATACACCAGATAATGCCCCCTTGAAAACAATCAGATATATTCCTAAAGGTGCCATATTCTATAGGACAGATAGCATAGCCTTTCTGGAAATCTGTATCTTGAAAAGTGAAATATGACTTGAATAAAGGAGACTTGAAAGACACAAACATCAGATGCAAGGCACAGACCTGGGTTGACTTCTGATTTGGACAAACCAGGTATAAATTGTGTTTTAGAAATATTTATATGAACTGGGAGCAAATTAAAATCAAGAAATAACTACTAATTTTGTTAGTTATGATAATTTAAATTTGACTAAAGAAAATGTTACTTTTGAGATGTCTACTAAAGAAATTGAAGTGAAATGTAAGGATAGCTATAACTTACATTAAAGTAACTATATACAATGTGATTTATTCATCTACCATAAAGTAATTCTGCTTCCCCAGAGACCGGCAACATTTCTCTATAAAGGTCAAGACAGTAAATATTTTAGACTTTGCAGGCCATGTGGACTATCCTTTTACCCAACTTTATTGCTGACAACACATACATGAACACGCATGACTGCTTCAATAAAATATCAGTTTCGTATTTACAAAAACTGGCCATAGTTTGCAAATAGCAATCTAATCCTTAATTTAAAAATAGTTGCTGGGCTCTAAACAAATATGATCTCTGGTCACAAATAGAATGTGCCATTACCTTAGCCTTTTAGTTCTTTTTCCCTTAGCATTTGAAATAGCAACAACATATGGTTCCTATTGACTTTGAGAGTCATAATATCTTCTAAGTGTTTTCCTACACAGCTATTCTTTTCTCCATCATATGACTCAGAGATCTGATGTTAAAAATCAATGTGCCTATAAAGTGAAGTAACCATTATCAGAATGAGAGGCAACTCTGAGAAGTCTCTTTTATCCCATGGACCAAATGCACTAGGATCTCTGGCTCTGAAATTGATTAGCCCTGGATCAGTTTTTGAAGACAAGTGGAAAAATCACTCTACCCTTCACCTCACTGTGCCACTGGAACCCAATTCCAGCTTCTCAGGACACTGGCTCCTCACCAAACCAGTATGATATGCTGTGTGTGCCCAGGGCCCTGGGAGATTAAACACAGCTTCCCACAGGGTCTGTGTAGGTAGTTTTGTGGAGTTTTTTTCTTTTGTTTTGTTTTAGGTAGTTTTATCTAAACTGGTTAAACCACTGGGAATATTAGAGCCAACTGATTTGCACAGGGCATAGGCGAGGTCAGTAGCTCTTACCACATAGATATGGATATGGATTCCATTAAAAGTAGATGTGTCTGGGCCTCCCTGGTGGCGCAAGGAGTTAAGTCTCAGCACTATGAAGCTATCCACAGCCACTAAAGCACGAGTTCAATACCTGGCAAGGGAGCTAACCCACATGGCGCAGCAGACCTCTCGTGCCTCGCCCGCTGCTCCCCTCAGCAATGTATTTCAGTAGATCTACCTGTTCTTCTCCCCACTCTGTCTCTGGTGAATCCTCTCACCCCCCAAACCTTGGACTATACGCCAGTTCTTGTATGCATAAATAAATAAACCTTTAAAAAAAATAGATGTATCTGTCTGTCTGGATGCTCATAAATAAGCAGGTCTTCAAGAATGAGCTCCACAAACTCAAAGTCCTCTTCAAGATGACGTTAGAAATATAAAAGTCAGGATAAAGTATTTAAAGGCTTAATTAAGTTGCATCATTGGTTCAGACTGCCTATGAAAAGTTTACCTATAATGGGAAGTTTCAGCTTTTTCAGTTTTTAGTTCTGCCATTAAAACTGCATGTAATAAAGTTTTATAGACTATGACATATCATGAAATTTGAATATACTTAGTTCCTAAAAGATTTTCATAGACGTGATGAGCAAAAACTGAGAGGAAATTCTTCATGTTATGTAAATTCTTTACTAATAAAAATAAGCCTAAATTGTGATGCAAATTTTTAAAATAAGAAAAGCATTAAGTTAAGATAGCTGATAAATTCTTTAAAAGGGGTGGTGGTGGGCAGGAGGCAGGAGGACTGGAACCCTTGCCAAATTTCAAGGTCATAAAAGTAGTTGAAATAAAATACGAAGCTATATATAGGACCACATTTTTCATGGTAATATACTTTACGGTTCAAACTGGGCAGGAAAGTAGGAAACTCATGAAAATATACCACACTAGAGTTTTATAATCAATTCTATGTATTGTTTTGGTGGTCTTAATTTAATGGACCAGAAATGATACAGGAAAGAAATTACTACTGCCAAGACTTATTAGAAAGTTATTTATTTATAGAATCTTGACTTTCATCTTTAAAATAACTGCTTTTAAGTATTTCATCCACCCAGGACATAATACATATAGTATTAGAATACTATTTCTACAATAATTTGTACCCTGAAATTTGTATAAATTTGTCAGGAGGAGTGATTTATCTCTGTTGTAACCCAGCAGAAAGGCATTTTTGATAATAAAACAAGATCATCAAGGATATTAATAAAATAACTTTCAGCCCATTGTGGGAGTTTGGGGTTAGCATTAATTTCCTAACTATAAAATAGTTGGCTCCCACTACATAAAATAGATTTCCATTGAATAATAATTACCTAAAAGTTTAAAAAACTGTTTTTATGGGAAATATTAATTTCCAGGTGTACCCTTAATTCCACCATATTCCTCTCACTCCCTGTGAAATCCAATCAAGGACAAAGTATTTTGTATTGCCATATTTCCACCCCTACCTCTAATTCTCGATTCCACTTCTTTGTCCTCTTGCTCTTTGACTTTAGTGGAGCCCTCCTCCCAGGTAGCTCTGCTTCTGATCTTGCTACTTTCAAATCCAGGACTACAGTAAATTGAATTTCTGACAGTGCCACTCCTCTGCTTGGCACCTTTCCATGACTACCTATTGCTTTTAATACTATTTGTTTTTAGCACAGCTTATAAAACCTTTCATGCTCTGCATCTGTCTGCCATTCCAGTTTTGTCTGATACCAGCCCTTGCCTTCAATTATCTGTACTAACAGCTCCATAGCACTTAGAAGTTTCCTTCCCAAATTCTGTTCGTTTTCACCTTTACACTTTAGCTCCTGTTGCTCCTTTTTCAACACATCCCACTCACAGAATCCATTCCACTTCTAATTTAATCTCCTGGATACACTGTCAAGCCCTTTTTACCCTTGTTCCAAGGCTAAACTGCATTCCACGCAGTGGTTCCAACATATCACCTGTCATCATTTTATTTATTTTTTGCACTGTCTAGCATTTTATTACAGAATGTTTGGATGTAAATTTGTTTACTTGTTTTATACGTACATATATATTTGTGTGTGTGTGTAAAACATCATTGCTCATTTTGGTATAATGTTTGATCTCTCCTCTCAAGTGTAGTCCCCATAAAATTCCCAACACCAAGTCACCGTGAACCATCATCATACTTCTTGTGCTCTTCCCACCCGTGTTTTGATCCCTATCTTTCCCCTTCCCCTGCTGAAAGTCTCTGATTTATAGTTTGCCTGCTAGTTTTGCCTCCCCCTCCCATCCCTTGTTTGGTTCCCCTATATTCCTCCCATAGGTGAAACCATCCAATATTTTTCTTTTTCTTTCTAACTTATTTCACTGAGCATAACCCCTTCCAGCTTCATCCATGTTGCTGTAAATGGCATGAGTTTATCTTTTTGATTGCTGAATAGTATTCCATTGTGTATATATATCATATCGTCTTGACCCAGTCATCTGTTTTGGGCATTTAGGTTTTTTCCATATTTTACCTGTTGTAAATAGTGCTGCAATAAACATAAGTGTACAGGTTTCCTTTTGAATTAATGCCTCTGTCTTTAACTGCCGATCTCCTCTATCTCTCACCACCTCACCACATCCTACCCTATTACTTCATCTTTCTATCCCAACACCTAGCTCAGTCCTTGATACAAAAAGAGATCAAAATCTCCTTGCTAAACTGTCTATCTGCTAATAGCAAGCACTTACTATGCTGCTGGCTGAGTTACTCAGGGTACAATCTGTGGCCATGCATTTTCCCATGCAGAAATTTGTCTAAGGAACAGGTCTCAAATTCTTTGTACTATGGTCAAATTAACTAAATTAGTGAACACAGAGGCTACGTTCTGAACATTTTATAAAACAGTAAGATATTATAGCAAGCCTGACAGGTAGCAATAACTAAGAAATGAAGTTTGTCTGTTGGATGTTGCTAAATCTGAAATAAACTCACAAAAAGGTTCAATTTTGAAATCATGCATTTTTAATAAATCAAAGAACATACTGAATATTATCAAGCTCTCTTTTCATTATTCATCCCTTCTTTTATTTTCTAACATTGTTAAGAGTGGTCATTCTGATGTATATTAATTAATTATTTCAACTATCAGAATCAATAGGCCAAGTGAAGCAAAATGCCCCAAAGTGGGAATGCTGTGTATTGCTGTAACTTAGAGGCAAACTTAAGCCATTTTCTGTTTGGAAGAAAACAGATCTACACAGATTCACTCCCACCCCACTCCACCCCACCTCCAGAAAACCAACAAAATTTAAAAATCTTCCAAAACAATTGTGAAGGCAAGATAAGAAGGATAGCAGGTATTCACAAAGCACTATGAAAGATTGCTTCCAAAGAGCAAATCTAGGCAATTAAGTTAAATTAAATTAGATTAAACAGAATATTATGAAAACATTACCTGGAAAATCATCTACTTCAAAAGATTTAATAAGAGAATTACATAGGGAATGTAAAGCAGGCATTCCTCCTCAATGACAAATGAAGGAGCTAATTTAGGGATCAAAGTCTGGGTCTCTGAATGGTTCATTTGATTGTTGTCACTCTGACACTGTAAGTAGAAAAGCTTTGAAAAACAGCAGATCCCACAAATGGAGGAATTCCTCAAGTAGTAATCTAAAGAACCATTTGAGTGTTTTAAAAATATAGAAAGGGCTAGTAATCTTCTCTATCGTATTCCCACTATATGGATGACAAAACATCTTCACATGGTTAGTAGCTTAAGTCCATAAAATATGGGACACACAGGGTTCTGTCAACAGGCAACTCACTATCACTGACAAATTTTTTCCTCCTTATTTCCTGATTGGAAAGCTCATGTCCCCCAACTTCAGAATAAAATTCATATGCAAAACTATTATGCAGAAATACTCATAAATCTGGACAAATGGCTGTGTGTGGGTGGGGGATGGAGAGTACAAAGCAGGACCTGGGATATCCTGTTGTGGCAGAAAATGAGGAGATGCTTAGAAAAGCAAGGGCACGTCACAAGGATGCAGCTTGACTGCTTTCAAAGCACAGTCCATAAAGGCAGAAATTGACCATTTAGAATTCTTCAAAATAAAATCTTCTGTTCTTTGCAAATCACTGTTCAGAAGATGATGAAAAGACAGATCACAGATTAAGAAAATATTTGCAAAATACATATCTGATAAAGGACTTCTATGCAGGATATAAAAGAAACTCTCAAAGCTTAATCCTATTACTAAATGTATAAAGATTCTGAAAGGATAATTTATCAAGGAAGATATATAGATGACAAATAGGCACATGAAATAATCCCCCCTGTTTATAAGAAAAATGCAAATAGATATTGCATATATAGTCAATTGATTTTTCAACCAAAATGGAAAGGCAATTCTTGAAAACATATGCAGAGAGAAAATTGTTAAAATTAAGAGAAATGTTTCAAAATTGAATTATTTCATTCTTGGAAGTCTTCTTAACGTATGTTAGATTTTGTTATTTGGGAAATAGAATCACTTTAATTTAAAAAAAAAAAGTGAAACATAGAGAAAACTTGCAAGAATAAGAATAGTAAAAAGAATATATAGCACTGACCCAAATTGCCTATTGCTGATATTCTACCCTATTTATTGTCATTTCCTCTCATATTTGTATCTATGAGAGTTCTATACATGTATATGATGAGTGTGTGTATGTATCACTCTGATTTGTTCCATTGATCTATTTGTCAACTACACTACACTGCCTTGACAATACAACTTTTCAGTAAGGCTTGCAATCCGAAAGTGTGAGTCTTCCAACTTTATTCTTGCTTTTATTTTGGTTCTATTACCTTCACATTAAAAATTTTAAATCAACTTGCTAATATCTCTAAAAATACCAGCTGGGATTTTGATTAGAAATGCATTGAATGTAAACATCAATTGGGGGAGAAGTGACATCTTAACATTACTGTCTCTTCCAATGCAAGGAAATATTTTCTCTCTCCATTTATTTAGGTCATGTTTGATTTTTTTTTCCTAAGGCAAACTTTAGTTTTTATTTCTGGCATCTTCATATGCACACCTACCCATCCCTCCTTCCTCTATTCCCTGAGGTCAAGTTTTGACACATTAAGGAATGTGTTTAAAATATGGATAACAAGTCATATTTTTATATTTTTAAATTTTCAGTTGCCAACATAATGATACCCCTCTGTACCTAAAAGTTTCCACTTAATAATGACTCAGAATATCCTGGCTAACTTCCTTAATTATATGTGAATAAACTAAATACATTTGGTCTGTGTTTTTATTAGACAAGGGCAATTATTCAAACATCAGAAAAAAAATTCATGAGAACATAATACTGCAAAAATCAGTACTCTCTGTGCCAGGTATCATTCACTAAATGGATCAGAAACTGTATGTGATTATCTCATTCTCAAGTTTTCTTATTTTTTAATCAGGATAAATTGTACACATGGGTAACCTAACCCCAATGTCAACAGGCCAGCTTAAACATGTACCCTTGGAACCTGTGGCAGAGGCAGGAGGACAAGCTTATTATAAGGAGAATCCATTAATTAACAGGAACATACATAACCACATTCAAAGGCCATAGCTGTGACAGTAATTGGTAAACTAAATACTTTTCAAAAAGCCCCTTTGTTCTTAATGACATGGAAGCCATTGTTGGGCTCTGTCACTGTCATCAATATGAACAGCAGTTGTGAGTACTGGTGCACACAAAGGATCAAAAGCTGTGATAAAAGAACCTGTATTAAGAAGTGCTTCCCAAGTGTCTATTTTACCTAAAGATTCACCTCATAAGGGACACATCCAAGTCCACTGGATAGGCTTAATATTTTCACCATGGGTGGTCCTTTCTGGGAAAGTTACTCAAAGGCTCCACATGAAGCTAGCAAAACATCATTAATAAGAGCAATATGGAAGAATTATAGACACAAAGCACACCTTGCCAACTGTGACATCTTATAAAGCAATCCACACAGTTTTTGAGCATGTGAAATGAAGGCCTCTCAGAGACAATGAGGGCACACTTGCATATTATTTATTCAAGTGTTTTCATTTAATGGGTCCCTTCTTGGAGATGATGACTGAATGTAGCTGGTACTAGGTTTTATACTTTATTTTCCGTTGGTAATTTTAAATAAAAACGGAAAACCTTATTAATGCTTTAGAGTTGGAGTTAAATGCAGAAATGTAAAGCCACAAGAACCAGGTAAAGAAAAACCAAAAAAAAATTAAACAACTCTAACAAAACAAAACGTAAACAATACCTATACTTTTCTGCTTACATTAGAAAATCATTTCACTCTTCATTGAGGAGCTGAATATAATTAATGAAATACAATTAAAAAATTATTTTGATAATAACCTAATAATTATGAATTACTGTGGTAGGCTAATTAACATAGTAGTCTCATTCGTCACTGCTTCCTGCACTTACACTCCTTGAAATGCAAATGCACAGCTTGACCCCTTAAAGTTGAAATGGCTCTGTGACTTGTTTTAGTCAAAAGAATGCAGCTGAACTGATAATATGCTAGTACTTAGCATAGATCTTAAAAGGCAACAGAGGCCTTGAAATCCTGCCTGCTGTCACCAAAATAAGCTAAGGTCACCTGCCCGATGATGAGAAACAGACAGAGGAAATTCACCCCAGCTGAAGTTATCCAGACCAACGAGACACTAGTCAGTTTCTCTGCAGACTGTAGACACATGAGTGAGAGCAGGTGAGATTAGCATAGACCAGTCCAGACCTGATGGCAAACACACTCCTGAGCATAATTAAGAGTTTGGTTTGCCATGAAATTCAACCGTGGTTTGTTACACAGTACAAGCTAACAAATACAAACACCTACCTTTCCAAGTTGCCACTAAGATTCCATTCTATACCAGTCTCTTCCTGCCCTTGTGTTTGTTCAATTACCAATACCACGTTAGTAATTATTCAATCCACTTTGACATCTGCCTCATCTATTTCCATAATTAGTCACGTAGCCTTGTAGTGTCTATACAGAAGTGGGTCTCAGATATATCTTCTTTTCCATTCTTTCTGCATACCATCTGTAAAGGTCTTCATCATTTGTCTTCTAAAAGATCTTCTGTCCTCATTCCTCTGTTTCTTTCATATGGTCTTTAGTCACAACAATAGGGCAATTTCTTACTAAATCAAAATTATCACTTTACTAAAATGTATATCAGAACATATCATTCCCTGTTTCAGCTACTTTAAAAGGCTCCAAGTAGCCTAGAGAATGAGCTAACCAAGGTAGCATGGGAATCAAGATGTTCCATCATCTGATTTTTCCTTTAAGTCATTTCCTACTGCATCCCTCCACACTTGTTCAATCACATCAAATTAAAGTTATCACTCCAAAAGACTACACTCTCCTATTTCTGTGACTTTGAAATATTCTCCCCCTTTTCTCTACCTGCTGAGCTTCCAACCAGCTGATTTAACTACTGAAAATTCTATGACTTTTTTCAGCTCTCCCCTCCTACTCACCCTTCCACCCTGGTCCTGGTGGATTTGCATTTTTTTCCTGAGCATTTCATCTATACCTCTATTATGGTAACTTTTAATTGCAGTTTAATCTATACCTAGTCGAATGCTGAAAGGTTGTAAATTCTTTGAAAGAATGGCTTATGAATCTTTGCATTCTTCTTCCAACCAGCACGATGTGTACACATTAAATATAATATGCTATAGGTCTGGGGGTCACAGAGGGGCAAAGACCTGTTCAGAGGGAATTCAGTTTTCTGACCAAGGGCCAAATCCAGGTGTGGAGCAAATAAATACTTTTGCTCATGACCCGAAGAGGAAGGGTATGCAGAGCAGAAAGTTAAGTTTTGACTCCTGAAAATTCTAAAATTAAATTAACCACGATACAGCATCAGTTATTTGACTTCTATTCAGGAAATAGACAGCAACAGCAATGTTAATGTTAATTAAAATCATAACCCAGAAGTGTTATAATCCCTTTCTGTCTAAACTCTTCTCCATCTCACATATTTGAATAAGATACATGAAGAGTAATTTTTGAATACAGTAAAGCCTTGAAAAACAGAACTCTGTGTTAAGCAAAGCTTTTTTCCTCTTTCTATATTCCTCTGTAAAGAGAATTAAGTTGATATCAAGATTCATGCAATAATCTACTTTCAGGCATATACTATAATCAGAAGAGTATTTTATAATCACATGTAGAAATAAACACAGTGAACCTGTACAGTCTCTTCATTCTTTCGAGTCTCTGTATCCTAGAAGATTTTTAGTTACAAAAACTTTAAATATTAAATTGTGCAAAATCTACTTAAAAAGATTGCAAAAGATATCCATACAATTTTGAAACATTTTTAACAAGAATGAAAAATAAGTAGTATTTTCATGACCTTCAATGAGCTAGAAATTTCAATTAATAAGAACAGGTAGTCTAGTTTATCAAGGTACTAACTTGAATATTAAAATACAGGCTTTATAAAGAGTAAAACAATCACAGGCTTTGTCGATGAGCCATGGGGCTTTGCACAAATTATCTAGCCTTAATTTCATTGTCTGAAAAAAAAGAGATAATTCCTATCTCATTAGTGGTTGTAAATTCTGAATGAAATAATGACCATGCCATGACTAGGATATAGCACATAGTAAATAAATACATATTTCCCTCTCTCTTCCATCCCCAAGGAAGTTCAAGAACACTTGAGCAATGCATAATTAGATATTACCTCTCAGCTGTACAGTTCCCTTTTTTTCATCATTCAATATTCTCTCATAATGCTGAGATGCTTTCTTTTCACAGATAGCCCTTGCTTCTAAGCCAGTCATCTATTGTGCTTACTAGGTGGTGGGATGAAGATGCCATAAAGAGTCATAAAACATCTATTCTTAAAAATGTATCAGACACAAGTTTTGACATAAAAGTTGTATGCAGGCAAATGAAATAAAATCAGGCAATATTTGACAGTAACTTTGGCTAGTAGATATACCACCGAGACTAGAAGTCCTTGATCCATCTCTTTTCCCAATACTAAACTGGATATCCCATTTTAGGAATGAAAGAATCTACCACATTCTTAAATATGTCCTGATCTCTTAGTGCCACTCTCTTTGTGTATTTTAAGCAAAGCTGGCTTTGTTAAAATCCTTATTGAAAATAAAGAACAATCTATGAAATGCCTACTTATTTAATGTAAGCTTGCTTTTGGTCATGGTACACTCCAGTCTGATTGTACAAAACTACCAGGAGGGGCCAGAGCCTTAGATCAGAGCTCCCCACTGAGTGGTGCTGAGAAGTAAGTTTTGCTGCAGGTGCTCACATGAGGCTCAGTCCAATCAGACACAGCATCCGAAGAGACAAAGCAGCATTGAGCAGCAAGGGAACAATCAGATTGAAGGTCAAAGGAGCACCCAGTGCCTCTTTTCCAGGGAAAGATGGAGAAGTCCTCCAGGAAGACATCTGTCAAACACAGCAGAGGCCCAGGGGCTCCATTTTGAAGGCTGGGGTTCAGAAATAGTGTCTGGTTTTGGGAAATGTAAGTTATGGAGGAAACTAGATTTTTATTCTTTTGTTATCATCCTAATAAACGGGGAAAAAGTTGTAGATGCAGATAAGGTTCAAGGGGGAAACTTTGATCTCAAAAACACTGTCCAAAATAGGACACAGAGTCAACTGTACTAATGTTGAGGGTACTGTACATCCCTAGATCTGGGGCTCGTGAATCCCCCTCCCCTTCTCCATTGTCATTCCTTTCTAGTGAGGATAATATATCTCAGAACAGCTGTGAAGATGAAGGCCTTTATTGAAAGGCAGCTTTGTGTCCCTGCTTTAGGCAGTGGAAAATCAAAGATGAGGAAGACAAATGTCTCTACTTTATGAAACTCAAAGTGAGCAGAGGAGGAAAATGTGACAGGTACTGTCTTGCAGATGGTCTCTGCATGCCGTGGAGCACAAAGAAAGCCACTGCACCTATATCCTGCTGAATCAGCAAAAGCTTCCCAAGTATATTCAATGTGATGATCTGATTTAAATCCCTGGGCCATTACCAGGGCCTCCTCTCATCTTCTTTCCCTAGAGAGAAAACATTCCTCTGACTTCCTTAATTTTAAACATTTAATAAAATTCTTCTCACCCTTTACTGAGTGAACACCCTCTAAATTCTTCAGTGTTGCTGATTCAGATAACTGGTAATCTCTCCCACACCAGGGACAACTCATCTTCTGGTCTATCATAGTATCAGACCACACAAGGGGAAGAGTACTCAGCAATGTATCCACATGGTGACATATCCAATCCACTAGGTTGGTTCCCAAGCAAAATTTATATGAAATCAACATCACTTTTCATGTTAGCAAGCGCCCTCTGGTAACACCAAATTACATACTTTGCCAAAAGATGGAGTCTCAATGAATTAAATAAAAAACTTAATTTCACCTTCGCAATTATTCTATCAGATACTATTGATTACCTCCACTCCACGGATAAGAAAACTGAGATTCAGAAAGTAAATACATTTGTTCAAGGTTTTATAGCTAGAAAGTGGCAGGCCAGAATTCCGTTCCTGCTGTTTGTCTCTAAAATACACCCAGGTCTAAAATCCATCCTCTTACCTATAGCCATCTTTTTTCAGTTACTAACTGGGGATATTCAAGCCCAGTCCTTTTTAAGTTATGGAAATTACCTAACATGATAAAGCATTTGGCTATTTTCAGATCAGTTTTACAGGTGCCACGTAGACCCTGAGACTCTGTGTTGGCTCCAGCCTAGAGTGTGAGGCCTAAGCATGGCAGCAGAGCCAGCTCTTCACCGACTGACCCCAGGTGAGTGTCCCGGCCAGTTCTCACACCATCCTTCCCCTCTTCTGATTTCTTAACTCTGTTCAGAGTCAGCTGCGTTCACTCCATGTTGCTGCCTCTGACCAAAGGCCTTTCCGCTATTCTGTCTGGTAAGTCAACTGAGCTGTTCAGGCCCAGATGACGCACACCAGCACCAATCGCTCCCTCTCATGCTCTCATCATCCTGGCAGAATGCACTGGAGCGCACTTACCCAGCACTTACCATCTTGCCAGCCCTACCCACCCAAGCCTTATTAACCAAGATGTGGCCCATCGATCTGAAGCATTGACATCTCCTGGGACTGTCACGTGCTCCCTGTACTTACATCATTGGAACTGAAATTGCTAACAAGATCTCCTTGGTTTTGGTGCACTTTAGACTTTGAGAATTTCAGGGTAAAGAGGCAGAGTCATTTTTATCCTCAAAACTTAGTGCAGGGCCCAGCAATGAGTCTATACTCTATTGAGTCAAAGTAAATATGTGATCTCAGTTAATTATCACAGATAACCTCTAAGTAAAGAACTATTCTATCCATGTTACAGATGAGAAACAGATCTTCACACAGTCAATGATTAGCAAAATGAGATCCAAATCTTCTACCTTCAAAATATGTGTTCTTCTTGTTTTTAAAAGCATATACTGCACAAGTTCAGTGTGGATTATAAATAAGAGCAGACACTTGTCTAATAACGCATACATCTATTTTAGCATCAGAATATTGCCCACGTAGGGTTAGCAGGCCCTTCACTTTGATGTATACATGCTCATTCATTCATTCAGGTTGTGAAATTTTACTGAGCATCCACCATGGTCCAGGAACTGTACAAAGATGTACAGGAGGCCTAACAAAATCAGTCCCTGCCCTCATGGGGACATGGGGATACAGAAAATCCTCATCCGGGCTTAGAACCGCCATGCATAGTAGCCAGGTGTGAGGGAAGCAGATGAGAGACCAGAACTCAGAGACAGAGTCAGATTTTCTGTGAAAAAGATCTGGTGTTAGAACTTTATTTCATTAACTCCTAATTTTCTAAGACTACACCTCTGTATGTGCTAACGTGTATGTGTGTATATGTGTGTAGGTTTATGAACACATACACATACAACAAAAAGCAAAATATAAGAAAAGGCCTTTGAAACAACATATAACACATGCTGCCAAACATGGTGAAGTAAGATAGAGAAAAAGACCCGCCAGGGCGCTATTCAGTTCTCAATGCATCAAAGATTTACACACTCTTCCCATTATCATTAATGGCTGTTATGAACATAATTTGTCCCCACGCACCAAGGGGAGAATAAATTCCTCACAAGGGGAAATAGAGGGTATTCAAAGAAAAATACTTTATGCAGAAAGCTGATGACTGCTAGCTGATAATGAATGCAGTAAGAGTAATAATAATTTTTTAAACTCCTCATTAAATAAGTCATAAAGGTCACAGGGCAGTATCAGCAACACAGACACACACACACCTCCCATCACTGAATTACCCAGCAAAGCAACAATGACAATAAATGTCTTTTTGTTAAATGCAGGGCTAGATAAATTAAGAATACAAATCAGGATGAAATAAAAATAACAAGGAACTGAAATTCCAATAACTTTAAATTATAACGAGCATATAAAGAGTAGAAACAAAGAAGCGAATGGTTAAAATAAGAAAGCCCCTCTGTGACAGTCCATTCTCCCTGAAGTCACTACATTTGCTGATGACAGAAACAACATACAAAAAGATATCTTTGTGCAGGGAAAAAAGCAAATACCTTCCGAAGTGACTAGAATGAATGCGTCTGGTTGGTTGACAAGTGACTTTTGCAATGCAATATAGGCATTAGATAATAAGACAAAGGACCAAAAAATATTTTTAGAGGGTAAAAGCTTACAAGTCAGCAGTATAGAGGCATCCTCAAGAGCAGCATTGGTGCACATTTTAATGCATTATTGGCTAATAAGAATAAAACAGACAAGCAAAGTAGAGGTATGGGACTTGGGACGTCATATCCCTTTCCTGGGAGCCACATTTCTTCAGATGATTGGGAGGTTTTTGTTCCTTATCAGATCTTTATTAATCCTTTGTCATTCTCTGTATTTTATTACTCCTGCCAGAGTAACAGATTATAGTTACGATTTCAGGTCATAAAGCATAACAGCTAATTCGGGATTGGAAACAAAATTTGGAAAAAAGAATTGCATGTTCCTTGACTTCTCAGAGTCCCTGTTTCTTCTACTGTAAAGTGAGGCTAGAAGACATTATCCCCTAGGGCTACGGGGCGAGCACAAACACTTGTTGTATATTCCCCCAAGCCACCAACACTGTGTGACACGTATGTAAGTCTCCCAGTACCTGCCTTCTGTAAACATGGGCTACTATTATCATTGTGTGATAATACAGTTACATGTGGCAGGGAGGTTTCCTGCCACAGAAATCATTAAATCCAGGAAATCTGAGCTGTTTTCTTCGTGTGTGTGTGTGTGTGTGTGTGTGTGTGTGTGTGTGTGTAATAAAGAAATACATCACAGGTTTAACTAAATCTGCAAAATAAACTACCAAAGCCAGGGTAAACTCTACTTAGTATACTCCGAAGATAGCATGCAGAACATCATTAAAATTAAAGAATGCTGAATGAGGAGGATTTGATAAAAATGCTAAAATCTGCTAGAATTAAATGAGGTGGCTCCTTTGTATCCTTTCCAAATAGAGGCAGTAAAAGAAAAAAAATGAACATTAAATATCTACCTGTCTCTCCCCAATCCATCTGGGTTGCATCAGTCAGATTGGGCAAGAACAGCATGTATCTGTACATCTTCTTCTTATTTCTAAACAGCTGTAGGTAGCCCAGGCAGTACAAAATTCAAGGGTTCTGAATAACAGTTCCTAGAGTCTGCTGTAATACATCACCTGTAACCACCCACCTAAAGGTGAACCGTATATCAAAATGAATCACTATGACACCAAATAAGACTCCCATAAAATTGCACTGTGACATTATACTATTTTGTCTGACTTTGGGAAATATACAAGTCAAAAGCATTTAACCATGGCTGAGTGAACAGTGTTTGGGCCGCAGGAAATAAAAATATTAATGAAAGTTTGCTTATTTAAATATAAAGACTTTGTGTATAAAGGGTTAAGAATACCACTTGTGTGTTCTGCCAATGAACAGTTCTCACCTGGAGATTGGGACAGTATAAAAACTCTAATCTGACTAAGCGAAAGCATGCAGATGGGCAAGGTTTATAAAACTGGCTAGGTAGCTTATTATTCTTGTTATTCTTAACTAGCAAAGTTCAATAACAAATCAAATATAAAGAGCAATAAATTAAAGGCTAAATTTTCACAGAAGAATCATTATGGGTGAGTAGCAATAGCAAGGTATCAATGCTTCACCCACATTCCAATGTTTTAAGAATACCCCCAAAGACCAAAACAGTAAATTGCTGTTAAAAGGATTGTATTTGTTTAGAGTAAGAACACAGTGTCCTGAGATAATTTTGCAACCCAGTTCATATATAACCAGAGGGAATATAAACCAAGAAAGAAAAAATAAAGGGGTAGCCATTGTTATAATAAATGCCATTCTTTTAAGAAAACAATCCAGTTTATGTCAGAGAACATCATTTCTAAACACCATGTTTAAAAAGAAAGGTTATTTTAAAATTTTATTTTGAGTTCAGGTTTACTGCAAATTACATATGATAATACAGTTCTTAAATAGTACCAAATGAAGTTCGAACTCTAATTTTGGTCTTGTGGTTTTTATATTTGTGTCACCGTTAAAATAAGATGAAATGCTAGCACAATTATCACAGATAGCAGAAAACAAGCTAATGATTCAGGAGGAAGTGACCAAAGAAATAGAGCAGGGAGGTGATGGATAGCTTGAAAGGGATTTTGTTGGGAATGGTACCGTGCTATCAATCTGCATTGACTGGGTTATTTCTGAATGAACAATTGATTCTTATAAAAGAACAATGTATAATCTAGCAAAGCTGTAAATTCCCAGCACACTGGATTTGAAAGTATGAGGCTGATGACTCCTTCTTTTGAAAATCTGAGAATTATGTGCATGAGAATTATCACTCAGAAGTGAGCAAATTCCTGTCCTGTTGACTCACTGCCTCAGCCACCAACACTGGGGCTTCCAGGCTCACCAGAATTCCAGTCCTCTGTAAGTGGAGATTTCTGAACCATGCCAGCTCAAATAAGCTCAAGCGAGAGGTGTGGACACTAATAACTGTGATGACACAGCTCAAAGCCAAATAAAAAGCATTCAACTCAATAGAGAAGCAATAGGTTATTTTGTGTCTATTTTGACTCAGTTTTAAATTATCACAATCCAAAATGCAACTGAAGCACACTCTCAAACAAATGAAGAAAGGGTTTCTGGGAGCTCGAGAAACTGTCAGAGCTTTTTATGGCAAGGATACGCCTCTTGAGTTCAAAGTGTAAACGCATGATTTTTATCCTGCTGGAAAGAAAAGAAAGGGGAAGAAATCTTCAGACGACTGTTCCCTACCTATTAATGATGGAGGAAATTGTACTTAGCTGTCCAGAGAAACAAAGGAATAGATAACTGCTAATTTTCTAGCTCCTCCTTTTTCACTACATTCTGTTATAACAACGGATTTTTCTACTAGCTAGACTTCAAACAACATTTTGAGATAGTAAATTCTTAGAAAGCAGAAGTGGTATCTCAATGATTCAATATTTATTATCTATTGTAGCATCACTGACTAAAGGTTCATGAGATTGATGAGGTTACCAAGTCTAGGATTTATTTTAAAGGATATCAAAGAAAAATTACAAGTGACTTCTTTTTGAGGAAGTGGTACAAAACCTGGATTCTAATCTGATTTCTGCATTAATTGTCTCCATTGCCTTGGACAGATTACTAAACTTCTCTATTTCTGGATGTCTGCCGTTTTAAAACCAGGGCTTATAGTCACACACCTTTCTCATAGAATACTTGTGAGAAAATACATTGTGAGCATCTTCACATAGTAAGCACTGAATAAATCTTAAGGACTATTATTTTTTGGTTAATGACATTTTAATTATTGAAATAATCTTGGCTTTGATAGAGTATTATGTTCTATCCCAAATAAAGGTCAGAAGACTCCAAATTTAAGGTGCAGAAATAAAGAGGAAGACATTATTGTGTTTTATAATCTCATTTAAAAACATTTTCAGGCCTCCCTGGTGGCACAATGGGTTAAGTCTCAGCCTATGAAGTATCTGCAACCACAGCAGAACGAGTTTGATCCCCAACCAGGGGGCTTCCCACATGGCATAGCAGACCTCTCCTGGCTCGCCTACTGCTCCCCTCAGCAGTGTACTTCAGTAGATCTGCCTGTTCTGCTCCCCTCTCTGTCTCTGGTGAATCCTCTCATCACCCCACACCTCTGGCCTACACCCCAATTCTTGTGTGCATAAATAAATCTTAAAAAAAATAAAAGTAAAAACATTTTTAGATAAAAGAATAATTTCCATTTCAGATCGATCCTGTAAAACCTTACATTTTAAAAGAATGAAGTGATCAAAGGAAACTACTGATGCTAATTTTTAAAAATTCTGTATTTTAGCTAATAAACTCCATGTTGTTGAAGCTTTAACTATAGGAAGACAGAAAATGAGCATAAAATCAAATCTAAAACTTTATATGATCAAGGAAGAAGTAAGCAATATTTTAGAGCAAGGATCAATAGATTTTTACCATAAAATGTTAAACAATAAATATTTTCATTTTCATGAGCCACATAAGACTTCTGTCACTTCTCCTAATTTTCTTCTCCACCCTCCTCTTCCTTCCCTTTCTCTCTCACTTCTTCTCTTCTCCTCCTTTCCCACCTTCTCCTTTCCTGTTTTCTGTTTTGTTTTTTGCTACTCTTAAAAATAGGAAAAACCTTTTATCTCTAAGACCAAAGCAAAGCAGCCCTCTGGCCATATCATAGGTTTCAAACTCCTGATATAGAGAAGGGGTCAACAAATTACCCAGCTGAGGCCAAATTCTGCTTCAGCTAATTTTCGTAAATAAAGTTTTATTGAAACACAGACATTCTCATTCATTTACAAATTGTTTATGACTATTTTCCATCCCTGAGACACAGAGTTGATTAATTTTAACAGAGACCTATGACCCAGGAAGCCAAAATTTTTATTACCTGGCCCTTTACAGGAAAATGTTTGCTGATCTAGAGCAATTCAAATGTATCATTAATTTATCCCTTCTCTTTTTCTTTCAACTCTGAGAAGAATCAGAACAAATGGCCTTAGTTACTTCATTGAGAGTTATTTTTTTTCTTGCTAGTGTTAAATACCATAAAAGCCAAAATGTAGCAAATTTTATATATGAAACTAAGGCTGGATAGAGAAAATTGTAAACATCCATTTGTTTCTTCAAATGGGTGGCATGCATTTTCATAGTTTTTGTAACAACAGAGAATGGGAAATATTGCCATTTATGAATGTTGAAAGAAAGCAATAAGAAACTGAAATAGCCTGTCAAAAGCCCAAAATGGGATATATAATGTACAGTTAGGCAGGAAAAACACCCTTTCATGGTATATGATGCTTACCAGGTGAGCTTGGCTGGTGCTTTAGAATGCAGCTCATCAGTTTACTCGGGAAGATGATCTGCTCAGTTTTAAAAATGTTCCTTCTACCTATCAATTTAAAGTAAGTGTAAAACAAAGCACAAAACTATGCAAATAGTAAAAAACACCATTCAAATCTGTCTAGATGAATACCAAAATTTAACCTAGATCAAATCATTTTTTAAAACTACACTTCTCAACTTAGTCATCTCTCATTTCTGTATAGAGGATATTTTATTCCAAAAATTAAAATTGGAAAGCACTATGAAATGGTTTCATATGTTGTTAAGTCACTTCCCCTCTGCATGAAGCCATAAGTTAAAACTCCTTCCTGTCCATCTCAGAGGCCCCAGGCTTTCTTTCCCAGGAAGCCACCACTGTTCACCCCACACAGGAAGGACAAGGGCAGCACTGACACCATGGAAGGCGTCTGTCTTTCCTGCCCAACAGCAATTAAGAACAGGGAGAATCTGAATTGACCTTACCTAGTGCCCTCAATTCTGGTGAACAGAGAATGATAGAGAATTTAACCAACAGAGGTTTTCTGTTGAACCTTCACTCAACCTGAGAGATTAACCAGTTTCATTGGTGCTTGAAACCAATTTCAATACTCTTTTCATTAGTGTTTAAAATCAAAAACCCCAGTAGAGTAAGATCCATGAAAGCAAAGATCATATCTGCTTCATTCCCAATATATCTATACTAGCACCGAGTCCTTGGCTCAATGCTTAGCATAAAGTAAATATAATAAATACTGCAGAATGGATAAAAGGATGAATAAAATCTCCAAACAACAGGATCGGGTTTATTTTTAAATTATGCATTGTTTATCCACAAGTGTCTTTGCAAACATTTTGAATAACTGGTAAACATGGTCATTTGAATATATAAAATAGAACAATCTATGGATAATGAATTGATAAGGATGTCAACAAGTATAAGTAATGCCAACGGCCAGTTCTTGGAACCCTTCGAACTGTAGCCCTCGTTTTTAAAAGGGGAAAATTTCAGGTTTCAGAAATACAGACCATGAACTTCATATTGAAACTCCCCCAAATAAAGTGCAGAGTTAATTTCAGTCTAAAAGATTTACTCAATTTTTGTGCATTGATTTTGTATCCTGCTATGTTACTGAATTGGTCTATAGTTTTGAGTAGTTCTTCTATGGAGTTTTTAGGATTCTTTATGTATATAATCATATCATCTGCAAATAGTGACAGTTTAATTTCTTCCTTCCCTATTTGGATTCCATGTACGTCTTTCTCGTGTCTTATTGCTCTCGCTAGGACTTCAAGCATTATATTGAAAAGCAATGGTGAGAGTGGACATCCTTGTCTTGTTCCTGATTTTAGGGGAAAGGCTTTCAGCTTTTCACCGTTGAGGATAATATTGGCTGTGGGTTTGTAATATATGGCTTTTATTATGTTAAGGAATGTTCCTTCTATCACAAGGATTTCAAAGACTTTTATCATGAATGGATGTTGCACTTTGTCGAATGCTTTCTCAGCATCTATTGATATGATCGTATGGTTTTTATTTTTCTTTTTGTTGATGTGTTGGATTACGCTGATTGATTTTTCGGATGTTGAACCATCCTTATGTCCCTGGAATAAATCCCACTTGGTCATGGTGTATTATCTTTTGGATGCATTGTTGGATCCTATTGGCTAAGATTTTATTGAATATTTTTGCATCAGTGTTCATTAGAGAGATTGGTCTGTAGTTTTCTCTTTTAGTGTTGTCTTTGTTTGGTTTTGGTATTAGTGTAATGTTGGCTTCATAGAACGTGTTTGGTAATATTCCTTCCTTCTCAATTTTTTGAAAGAGTTTGTGTAAGACAGGGACAGGCTCATTTTTCAAAGTTTGGTAGAATTTGTTTATGAAACCATCTGGTCCTGGGCTTTTGTTTTGGGGGAGGGTTTTGATTACTGTTTCAATTTCGCTGCTTGAGATTGGCCTGTTTAGGTATTCTGTATCTTCTTTATCTATTTTTGGGTGGTTGTGTAGTTTCAGGAATTTGTCCTTTTCCTCTAAGTTGTTTAACTTGTTTCCATATAGCTGTTCATAATAATATCTGATCATTCTTTTGATTTCTGCTGTTTCTGTTGTAATTTCTCCTCTTTCATTTCTGATCCTATTTATTTGTGTGTTCTCCCATTTTTTCTTTCTAAGCCTGGCTAGAGGTTTGTCTATTTTGTTTATTTTTTCAAAGAACCAGCCTTTGGTTTCATTGATCTTCTGTTATTGTTTTTTTTTTATTTCCATTTCATTTATTTCTTCTTTGGTTTTTATTATTTCTTTTCTTATACTGGCTTTTGGGTTTTTCTGTTGTTCCTTTTCTAGTTCTTTGACGTGGGAGATTAGATTGTTTCTTTGAGTTGTTTCTTGTTTCTTGATGTGAGCCTGTATTGCTATGTATTTCCCTCTTAATAATGCTTTTGCTGTGTCCCAAACGTTCTGGAAAGTTGTATCTTCTTTGTCAAAATCAATGCACAAAAACCAGTAGCCTTTCTATATGCAAACACTCAGTCTGAAGAAGACCCCTTCAAAATTGAAACCAAAAAAATCAAGTACCTGGGAATAAACCTAACAAAAGAGGTAAAGGACTTATACAAAGAAGACTACAAGACACTGTTAAAAGAAATAGCGGAGGACACCAAAAAATGGAAAGACATACCCTGCTTATGGATTGGAAGAATTAACATTATCAAAATGGCTGTCCTACCAAAAGCAATTTACAGAGTCAATGCTATTCCAATAAAAATCTCAATGACATTCTTCAAAGAAATAGAACGGATATTGATGAAATTCATATGGAACCACAAAAAACCTCAAATAGCTAAAGCTCTCCTGACTAAAAAGAATATAAATGGAGGGATTACACTCCCTGATTTCAAACTATACTACAAAGCCATAATAATTAAAACAGCATGGTACTGGAACAAAACCAGACACACAGACCAATAGAATTGAACAGAAAACCCAGAAATAAATCCACATATTTATGGACAAATAATCTTCGACAAAGGAGCAAAGAATGTGCAATGGAACAAGGTTAGCTTGTTCAATAAATGGTGTTAAGAAAACTGGACTGCTATGCAAAAAAATGAAGCTAGACTACTACCTCACACCATGCATGAAAACCAACTCAAAATGGATAAAAGACCTGGAGATAAGACCTCAAACTATAAAATTTATAAAAGAAAATATAGGCAAAATGCTACACAACAATCATCTCAGCAAAATCTTTAAAAACACTTCTCTCATAGCAAAGGAAGTAAAGAAAAAGATAAATAGCTGGGACTACATCAAGCTAAAAAGCTGTACAGCAAAAGAGATGACAACCAAAACAAACAGACACCCTACTAATTTGGAGAAAATCTTTGCACACAATACAACTGATAAAGGACTGATAACAAAAATCTACAAGGAGCTCACACAACTCAACAAAAACAAAGTCAACAATCCAGTCAAAAAATGGGCAGAAGAGTTAAAAAGACACTTCTCCAAAGAAGAAAAGCAAATGGCCAACAGGTATATGAAAAAATGTTCAACATCACTTATAATCTGGGAAATGCAAATCAAAACCACAATGAGATACCACCTCATGCCAGTGAGAATGGCTCACATTAAAAAAACAGGCAACAACAAATGCTGGCAAGGATGTGGAGAAAAAGGAACTCTCCTACACTGCTGGTGGGAATGCAAATTGGTCCAACCACCGTGGAAAGCTGTGTGACATTTCCTCAAGCTTCTAGAAATGGAGCTTCCATACAACCCAGCAGTACCACTTCTGGGAATCTACGCAAAGGACACAAAAACACTAATCCAAAGGATACATGCACCCGCCTGTTTATCGCAGCACTGTTTACAATAGCTAACATATGGAAACAACCCAGATGCCCAAAAATAGATGACTGGATCAAGAAGATGTGGTACATGTACATAACGGAATACTATTCAGCAATCAAAAATGACAAACTAATGCAATTCGTGGCAACATGGATAGAACTAGAAGGGATCATGATCAGTGAAATAAACCATAAATAAAGAGAAAAATATCAAATGGAACAGGAATATAGGGGAACATAGGGGAACCAAATAAGAATGTGACATTCAACATGGGAGGGGGAGGGTAAGGGCTCAAGAGTGGGGAAGAAAGGAGCACAATGGACTATGGTGATGGCTTCACTGGTGAACAGGTGATGGGTAACCTATGGGGAACACACAATAATATAAAAGAAATGAATAACAAAAGTAAATATTTATTTAAAAAAAAAAAGATTTACTCAAGAAAGAGGCAATCACAAGAAAGCAGTGCTATATCCCTAAGGAAAAGATGTTCTAAGTTCACCTCATCTTTAGTTTTGTTTAGAAAAATGCCACAGGCAAACATTTTTATCTTGATTCCTTGCAAAATATTTAACAATGTTAATATTCTTTATGGTCAGAGTGGGAAAATGTAAATGACAGGACAGAACGATGGATTCGAGGCCTCCCTGGTGGTGCAATGGGTGAAGCACAGCACGATGAAGCTATTCAGAGCCACTGCACCATGAGTTCGATATCCAGCCAGGGTGATTCCCACATGGTGCAGCAGACCTCTCCTGCCTTGCCCGCTGCTCCCCTCAGCAGTGTATGGTCAGTCGATCTCCCTGTTCTGCTCCCTACTCTGACTCTGGTGAATCTTCCACACCGCTGGCCTACATTCCCGCTTGTATGCATAAATAAATAAATCTAAAAAAGATGGATTCAAAGCTGATTGTAAAAGGCTGACTAATGAGTGCCAATAATAAATTAGCACCTTAAGCTTCTTGTATCTATAGTGGGGCCCATTAGAAACAGAAAGGAGAGGAAAGTACAAGCTTGACTAATGAAAATGCTAACAAACAGAAAGATTGTGAAATGGATGAATCAACTTCCAGAAGGAAGGTGCTGTAAGGTAAGAGATAAATAAACTCACATGTACCTTCACTTTGAAATTCTGTAAGTCTATGCTATATCTAAATAGAAGGAGAAGGAGGAGGAGAATGAAGCCATAATGAGCAGTTTTGGGCACCAGTTTAGCTTTTTCCAAATTAAAATTTTTATTCCTCTGGTATTCACCACTCCAGCAAACTTATACTCCATGCAGTTTCCCAAACACACCTCAGAATTTCCCTGGAAATTCATTTATTTTTTCCTAGAAGAAATCTGCAATATTTTATATTCAATATATTATTTTAATTTTCTTCCATTATTAAAATTCTCTTCCTACATAAAGGCCAGTCACATAGGCTAACCTGGAAACTTTTCTTCATCATATTTACTCCCAAAAAGTCAGTTTTTATCTTGACCTTTTCTTGACTCTTGTAACATTATGTTTGTAGGTCTTACCAGGCATATTTTTGGGCACACATTATGCTTAGTGGTCTACTGCCTTCTACTCCCTTTCTTAATTATCTCATTCACGCTCACAGCTTTAACATCACCACATATAGACAAGTACAAAATTTATGTCTTGTCACAATGTGTCCTTCAAAAGTGACCATCATACATCCCACTGCTTACAAGACAGCCCTATTGCAAACTCAATGTGCTCAGCATTGAAGTAATCGATATCCCTCAGTCTATTTTTACCTGCCAAAGTCTTTATTTTACTTGGTGACACAACAACAGACTCCTTTCCAATACCAGGTCCTGACAACGTCACCTCCTAAATAAATTCAACTGCAAATCCTCTTCTCCACTTCAATTGTTGTTTTAGTTTATACCCTCACCCTTTCTCTCCCAGAAGGGACATTAGAGGACATTAGACATAATCACACCTCTTTATAAATCTATCCTACAGAATGCGGTCTCTCAAAATCACAAATGCAACAATGACTTTCTACTCCTTAAATATTTTAATGTCTCCCACGATATCAAGGTAAAGTCCAATTTCTCAAAAGACTCTTAAGGAGGCCCTGGTCTGCCAAATTGAGCTCACAACTTTAAGTAGTGGAGAATGAAGGCACGCTGACTCCAAAGCCCTCTTTTCAAAACTCAATGCTGCACATACTGTGTTTGCCAATCCTTCTTTAGGAACTGAGCAAAAGATGTCAAAGTTATATCAGGATCTATCCACATCAACACAAGCATACCTTTCTCCCTTTTTGCCTCCTCCACTGTCTCACAGTAGAAAGTTCTGGTGACTTCAAGCAAGGAAAACTCATACTTCTTTCTATTCCTTTTACACTCCAAACCGCAAATACAAAATCTAGGCAATTGAAATTTTTCTTTACCCATGAACTGATTATATATATTTTTTAAATATCCAGCAGGGTTCACAAATACAAGTGCAGACAAGAGGAGATGGAGGTAGAACCACATATGAGAGAACAATAAAGAACTAAGTAATAAAATAGGCATAGTTATCATTTATAGGCAGTAATAATTTAATTATGTTTAAAACTATGGCAGATATAAGATGTTTTCATTTTAAGTAATATCAGCTGTCCGTCTCATAACAGCTGTGTGTGTGTGTGTGTGTGTGTGTGTGTGTCTGTTGTTTTAAGTATTTAAGTCAAAAGTCTAAAATAAACAAAGCTATCGCTTGAGGAGAAAGGTTCAAAGTAGGGAGAAATTTATCAGTTCTTTCATCAGAGGCTTGCTTATATTGTTTATTCCCTTATCCAATCAGTTTCGGTAAGAAAGAATCCTTAATTCTCATTTGTACAACCATATATCCAACTGAAAACAAAAACAACAACACCACACTAACCATTTTATATAGCCCAAATTTTAGCAAAGATAATTCTTCTTATGAAATTTCAAAAGATGCCTCATATTATAAAGCAGGCATAAAAATTAATGTTATATTCATGACCATATTTGTAAAAGGTTAAAAGTGTAATAATTAAATCAGAGGGAAAAGATAAAAGCTGGGCGATGCTATCATACCACATCTCATGGAATTCCTAGAATAGAATTTATGTCCTAATTTAAGTAACAGATAGCAAAAGAGAAGCCTTCATAGAAATACTTGAAAATCACCTATAATTGAATACTATCTAATATAAACAAAACATTAAGACCAGGATAATCTTTTTTTTTTTAAAGAATTTTTTATTTATTTATGTATACAAGCTGGGGTACAGGCCAGAGGCGCGGGGAGGCGAGAGGGTTCACCAGAGACAGAGTGGGGAGCAGAACAGGCAGATCAGAGATACACTGCTGAGGAGAGCAGCAGGCGAGGCAGGAGAGGTCTGCCCCACCATGTGGGATTCCCCCCGGGCCGGGCGTCAAACTTGCGTCGCTGCTGCCCTGCACCACCGGGGAGGCCCTGGTTGTCCTTTTTCTCCTTCACCTCTGTCTTCCCATTCCATCCTCTAGTGGCTTTAATAATCACCCTCCACTTTATGTCTCAGCTATTGCACAAATAACCAAACCTTCACCACGCAAGCCCACATGCACAAAACATTAAAACCTGATGGAAAAAGCTTTTTCCTAAGGAAGGGGATTTGTGGGAGATTTCAGATAGTGAATATTAACCTCTCCTCAACATCATCCAGAGTCACGTGATCTTTGAGCCACTAGGTCATAAAGCTACAGGCAAGTGGATCAGAATTCACAGGAAAGTAATGAATAATGGTATTGAGGTTAAAGGTGAGGTACACCGTGGAATGTCTGATGATGGCAAATTTCCTGGCTTATACCCACATAAAGAAAAAAAAAGGCACTAAGTTAATGTATTGTGTGACCCTGTTTTTAATCTGACAAAAGTCATATCCATTATTTTTATAGATTTTTAAAGATGTATGGTGTATGCAATTCTAAAACAACAATATTTTAGGTACAAAGTAAAATGATAGAAATTTTCTCCTGTCAAAAGAAGTGAAAATGAAGAATAAAGATTTATTCTTGCTTAAATATGCCTATATCGATTAAGGAAAAAACAGCAACGAGGTGAAACAAATTAATTCCTGGAATAGACTCCTTTATAATTCAAACATGCGTATATACCATTAGGTCTTAGCCTTCAAAAGGAAAACTTTTTTATGTATGTTTTAAAAAACTGCACACATGGGGTTTGTTCTGGGATTAAGAAATACTTAGAGGTTCTTGATAAACTATAAAGACAATTTTAATGGACCAATGATCATAAAAATAGATAAAAACTATGAATTAGCATCTGCATGTAAGAAAAAACCATGCTTGCCACCAGAAAATTCTGGGCTTAAAGGTCAGGACTTTTAAGCCTTTATTTTATACAATGTAACTTCTTATAAACTATTTTTAAATTTTCAAGCTCTTAAATGACATTGTATCTTTATTCTACTTTGTCTCACAAGAAAATACTGCAAATAACCTTGCATCTGATAAATCCTTTCTAATATTAATACTGATGAGTTGGCTAACAGTTAATGTCTTTTGAAACTTTATAGTAAATACATATAGAGCATAAAATGGGAAACTTTAAATATTTTCTTCTGTTTCCTACTTATTCAAACCATATACAGTCTAGTTTAAAATCTACATATAGATTGATGACACTTTTCTCTGATTATTTCAGAAAACACTGGGTTGTCAAGAGAGGAGATCCAGCTTTACCACTTTACCTGTGTCACAGAGAAGGGAGGAGGAGCATGGATAGTGGGAAGAGAAACGATTTTGAACTCACCTGACCGTGTTTGAATTCCAAATCAGTCACTAGCTTGCTCCACACTCCTGACCTCCCTAAACCTCAGCGCCCTCATGTGTGAAATAGGACTAACACTCCCTTACAAAGATGTGTAAAGATTACAAATACCCCAGCCTATGGGGTATACAAACTAGATCACACTTCTTGTCATTTAGGTCATTCATCAATTTCTACGTGCTTAGATTTTTCTGCTGGCTGCACTGCAGAGCGACGCACAGCATCGGTATTGGGAGGTAGTTGGATGATGACAAACTGAGATTACTTCGAACTGAAACTGCTTCACAAGAGGAAGTATGAGGAAGGAATCGGATGTGGGTCCTAGCTTTATCAGGAAAGCAGGCTGGTCTAACCAGTTTTCATTCTATTCCCTCCTTCCCACTCTGCCGCATTGAATTAAAACATAACCGTGCCTTGGAACACTAGAGTCCTCTGAAACCAAGTGGCAAATATCACATCTGCTGGTCTCTGGGTCCTAGCTATTTGCCCCTTGTCAGCCAGAAGTGAGTCACCTCTTATCCCCATGAGTCTTACAGCTCCATTCACATCTTCCTTCTCCACAACGTTGATCATTCACAGACCTACCGGAGCAGCGCTGCTATCTCACAGCTTCACACATGCCCAGTTCCAAGAGGTTCTCGGTGAGTATGAGGCGTTAAATGTCCAGCAAGTCAGTACAGTCTGACATGGGTCCCTTCTGTCTGATTTCAATAACGGAGTCTACTCTATATAGCAAGCTGCATTCCCCTTCCCACTTCCTTTAAAGGTCTAATGATGCCCGTGAGGAAACAAGAGGACTTTCTTCCCCTGAGCTTGTTTTATTCCTTTTGCTAATAACATGTTTATGGGTTGTTGGAAGGCAGGGAGAGAGGGAGGGAGGGAGAGAGGGAGGGCGGGCAGGCAAGCGAACACACGCATGCACAACCATGACCATATACACAGGTGACCAGAGCTACATTACCTTTCTTCGGAGTCACAGAGTACAGAGCACAGAGCACAGATGAGAGGCAGAAACAAGTAACATGCTAATACCCCTGGGTTTTCGTGATCCAGGTAATGTCTACAGGACAATGATTTCAGAAGTATATTTATCAGCATTTCATACTTGAGCATACACTTAAGTAATGACTTTTTAAAAAATGCATTTTCCCCAATCTACTAGTCTTCCATTATCGATAAGTGTTAAAGGCTAATATAATCAAGATCCACAGATAACCATAATGTATCACTTTAGTCACAACATCTTCCTTCTGCCTAATCTTTACGTGCAGGGTTCAAGAAGTACACGTGGTCGGATTTATCTTTACCTTACACGAATTCCCAAAGCCCTGCCTTTGGTAATAAGTGACAGCCATGAGAAAAATCAACTAAAGACTGAGAGGCAGCAAAGACACTGGTAGCGACCAGCCAATCAAAAACTTCAAAGCCCAGTTCTGGTGCAGACAAGCACCTTCCCTTATGGAGTCCAGTTCCCTCTACCCAGGATGCACATGGTGTCAGCTTGTGGCTCATTTCTAGCCATTAGAAGCCCAGGAACAGACTGCAGGCTGCCCTGACCTTGAGATTTACTTTCAGCACTGAAGGATAATCTGTGCTGACAAGTCTGATTAGAAATCACCAATTTACTATTAAATTGTGGAGATCTCAGAGGAGCCAACATTTACTTTCCTTCCAGGTTTATGTACTGTGCAAGTAGCCCTGGAGGAGATCTCTCTTCCTTCTGCTTTATTACAATTCAATTTCGCTTGTAAACTAAACCTACCTCAGGGGATTTCTTGAGTGTAAAGGTTTCTCTTACCTCTTCCTGGGACCAGTGACTCTCTGGCAATTCCGTTTTGAACTTGTTCCTATGTCTTCAGAACCATAGAGGAAATAAGATCTTTGTCACTGCTCTAATTTATAATCAATTTGCCAGAGTTCATAAAGACCAGATTTGGGTCAAAATGATTTACTAGTGCAACACACTGAAAGTCAGTAAAATACTAGTGCTGAGGATGAGAACAGACTGCTCAGGTTGGTGGAGTTTACTGCTTTAAATTTCGTGCTAATAAGGAAACGGGCACTGGCTGATTTAAAAGATGGTAAATTAAGCATTAGTTCAAATTTGTGGTGTGACAGGTACCAGTATTTAAGTACTTGTTCTCCCTCTTTCACTAGGAAGCTGAAAAGCAAAGCATTCATACTACTAACTCAAAATGAAAGAATAAAATAAGGTTTATTCACAAGCAAAAAGCAAGAAGGTGGTACATCATATCTCTGGTTCCTTTCTTCATCAGAGCAGAGCGGCTCCCTGGTGAGGCATCCTGGGAACCACAGGTACCACACTTAGTCTCAATGCTCTTCTGTGACCATCTGTAAATTCTCTATAATTGTTGAACAACTGGCCTTGCGTTTTCCATTTGCACTGGACCCAGGTCCTGCATGAGAGGTGGGAACAATGCTCTTTTGGCCTTATCATCTTCATAATAAAACAGAATCCATCATCATTCATTTACTCAATGGCTTTTTACAGAAACCTACTCTGTGCTACCTACTCACTTCTCAGAGATGTAAGAAGCTCTAAAATAACAGGTATACTTATTATCTTTATGAAGGTAACAGACTAAAGAAGAAAACAAACAGTGAAAGCTGGTAACATTTCAATAAAAAAATTTAAGTGCTAAATTGACCTTTATGACATGAATAAAAAATGTGCAGTTTAAAAGGCTATATTCCTAAACTTCTCTGCTGCTTTTAGCCTACCAATGTACCTTCCCCTTCTCTCCTCCATGCTACACACTGAGTGACAAAGTGGGGATTCTCTAAGCAAAACCAAAGTAGCCAACACTTGCGGGACAATTTAGGTCAAAATTTAGGGAAATCATTTTAGAAATTTGGGATGTCTAGCCTTTAGGATAGGAGCACAAGTATTTCCAAGTACCAATTAAAAGAATGCAACTCAAAGCACACATTCAAAGGGCCCACTTGTCTCAAAAGCACCAAGTCCCACACACCCACATAAGCTTCTGTTCCATGAGAGGTATGATGAACAGCTTCCAGAAATTGTCTGGCATGGTGACCCTAAGGAACAGCAAAATAATCCATTAGTTGATGGGTGATGAGTCTCCTTCAAACAACCCTAATATTAGCCAGATTTGTTAATATTTTCATATAGAAATGATGGGTAACACAGAAGCAAGAATGTGCTGGCACTGTGCCAGATAAGACATGTTCTCCATTAACAAAGAATGAATTGAAGATTCCCTAGCACCTTCTCCACCTTGAAAACACACTTCCAGCAAGTCTCAACAGATATCACTGACAATTTCTCTTTTCCCTTTTCAGGAGACAGGCAACCAAGTCTTTATCTAAAGTAAATTCTGAGTTAATGATCATGGAGCAATAGGACAAAAGAATCCTAGTAAAGATCCCTAACAAAAATGGCTGAATCAACAGTAAGTAATAGCTGTAAACTATCCCAGAGTAACATGTTCAACTGTTGACTACTGCCATGTTCTCTGCTGGTCTGAATATAACTAAAATGGGAAGATTTTTCTTAATTCAATGAGAAATATTTACATATAAACACCTTTATTTTAAGCCTAGAACTATTGGCATCCAAACAAAAATTTCACAGGATCTATATGTTTTCTAAGAGGTATGAGAGAACTGGACACAAGAAGAGACCTAGCCTTCTAAAGAAGGGGCGGGGGTAGCTAACACTATAACATAGAGAGCACAAGCATGCATGTCATGACCCAAATTAGTAGCTTAACCATGTGAGTACCTGGATCTAAAATTTTCCAAAATAATTTTAAGCAAATCATCAGTCAAATAAGTGTGAAAATTACAAGTACAGAGTGTGTTAAGAAACTATAGTGGAGCCACCAACAACTATACATGGTAGATGTGGTCCCTCAAGTCTCCAAAGACAAATAAAAAATGTTTATAAATTTCCAAAGAAGCTCCAGAGAGACAGGAATCCTTCAAGTTGTGCAATCAGAGAAGACTTTCTAAAAGATGTCAGCATTCTAATCAGGCCTCAAAAGACAAGTAGAATTTGAGCCTGTAGAAAGGTGAAGGGAACTGAGTCACCAAGAATACGAAAGTGGGATTGTGTAGACAGCGCACAAGAAACAAAATTGAGTTGAGCCAAAGTGGGTTGCACAAGAAGGATTCATTGGGTGGTAACAGGGCAAATGGAGTATGGGCACACACTGTAGAGAGTCTTTATCATACAGGGACAACTCAAGTATTCCAGGACAGACATTATGATCACAGCCAAGCAGATTGTTCTGGAGGTGACCTGGACAGAAGAGAGGTAAGTGCTCAGGAAGAGAGCTCAAATAAAACAAAGATATTCACCACCTAGCCTGACACCATCGCTGAGTCACACTGGCCACCATTCGTATTGTGACAAATGTGCTAGTGCATAGAAAACACTCTGTAATGTCTACGGGCTTTTTTAAGATTTATTTATTTATGCAAGAGCTAGGGAACAGGCCAGAGCGTGCGCCGATGAGAGGATTCACCAGAGACAGAGTGGGAAGCAAAATAGGAGAATATACTGAAATGCACTGCTGATGGGAGCAGCGTTCTGAGGCAGGAGAGTTCTGCTGCGCCATGTGGGAATCTAACTAGTGCTGCAGGGGCTGCAGATAGTTTCATAGACTGAGATTTAACCCCTTGTGGCAGCAGGGAGGCCCCAATGTCCATGGATTTTTTATTTTAGTTCAAGCATTTTATGTTTTTTTTTTAATTTTTTATTCTAGAAATGTTGGTTTACATCATTATTTTTATTTGGGGGATATAGGATACCCCCCCATTCAGGTGTGGTCACCACAGAGCACTCACCACCAAAGTACCCATAGCCTCCACCTCCCTCCCCACTTTGTTCTCACACTTTGTCCATTCCTACTTCCTAAATACCCCCCAAACCAACCAGATGGCTTTTTTAATGACCACTCCAAGATTATGACTGTTGTAGTAGTACATTCCTATTACATACAGTTACATATTACATTAACCATCTCATAATATATTCAAGACAATAAAATTTCTCATCATCCTATGATATCAGCCTCTGAAATCACAATAATTTGCTATTGCATAGCACATTCTTCTGCGCCATCTCTATCTTCAATTACAAAATACTTTTTATCTTTCTCTTACAATATACTTGGTATAATTTTTAAGAATTATATACAAGCACAAAGGATATTATTTTCTTTTTATTTTGCTCAACCCCTGAGGATCAGAAATGAAAGCTCCAAAACTCCTGAATTGAGCTCTAATCTCAGAGAACATCACTCCAACATACACCTGCAAATATCACTGGCAAGGTTCATTTTGTGAAGATAAAATAACAATCTAGCTGTAAAACACAATACTGAAGCTTGATGTTGGTAGAATAACAATGATTTCTTTCTGAGGGAAAGGGCCTAGTGACCAAAGCCATGAATTTATAAACTCCCTGAGGTCAAGGCCCTGAATTATATTTATTTCTTCTGTTTCCCATAGTATCCTTTGCAGTTTCAAGCACACAGCTGCAGTAAGATTTTAAAATTAAATGAGAAAAATGTATACAGGAGGGGTTTGGGTATTATAAAATGCTACATTAAACACAGCTGATGTCAGTTTCAATTGGTCTTTGTGGTTATTCAAAAGGGATACAAATATGGGCAGGTAATAATCAGGCGGTAAATATATGGGGGAGAGAGATGGTTAAAGGAAGGAAGCTCAGAAACTCTGTAGATATGGACAAAAAAATACTCCACGATGAGAAAACCAGAAAACTCACAACATGGGAGTGCATGCAAAAACAACACCAAAAATACCCTCTTGTCTAGCTATTGAGAATATTTATACAGAGATCTATATTTCACCTCAGATTACATCTGTGAAAGGCAAATACAGCAAGTAACAAAATGTATGTACTAAGTTCAGAGTAATAAGTCACCTGCAGATAAGAATATTAGTAGTTCAAAGACTGGTTGAGGGAATGCCATAGGGTGCAATAATAAACTGAAAGTAGACGAAAGGACAAACACACAAAGTTCTTTCTTTATGGTTCTTTCTTCATGTCCTTCTATTCATTACTTTATTACCAAATACCTAGAGCATTGCCTCGCACAGAGCAAGACTCAGTAAATGCCTGTGTAATGAATGAAGTTTACTAACCATATTTTAAGGCAAACGAACTGGGAGTAATATCCATTATTTACTGGGGATCTAATTTATCAATCTGCTTAAAATTCACAATCTACTTGAACTTCACAAAACCCAGTGAATTAGTATTACTATTTGTAGTGGATGAATGAACTGAGGCTGAAAGTCAGTAGCTTGCCCAGTACTGCAAAGCTGATGACTGGCAGAATTCAACACTGTCTGTCCAGATTCTATGTTCACTTGCTCTCCTGACAACCTCTGACCACAGATAATAGGAACACATGAACAGAAAGTTGCGCTTCAAGATTTACTAATGTGAGAAAAAAATACTAACATGTAATTTTATTTATAGTCTTAAAGAAACGGCTTCTTTTTTTTCTTTTTTTGAGACTCTGATTGCATATACAACCCTGAAGCATCCATCCCATGTGGCGAAAACTGTTGTTATCCTAATCACAGGCTGTAAGTAATGCTGCAAAAACAATCTGCCACAATTTACAAGTCTAACAAGCTAAACAGGGACAGTGTAGAGAAATAAAAACATTTCCTTCATCCAATATTTTCCACCTGTTTAAAATCTCATCAGAATCAGATTTCCAGATCTCCTCTAACTGGCCTGCAAGATTATTAAGGTAAAATCATCCTAGAACTCCACACAAAGTACAACTATGTGAAATTACACGGAAGTCAAATGTACATAAAAAGGTGCCACACAGGGAAGAAGAGCTCACTGCTGTGTAATTTAATGAAACCTACTGGGCACCAAGGGCAAGGCAGCCAAATTGAATTTTAAATGGTGCCTACCAGGAGGCTATAATCAGGACGGCCACCAGTGGGTGGATGAGATAAATGAACTGACTTTCTTCAACCAAGTGATCAAAATAGAATGCCATCTTTATGCATGAGACAAAAAGAAAAAAAAAAGGTTAAAATACGCATCCTTCACACTCCTGCTTTTTCACTACATGGTCATTTCTAGGCTCTTCCCTCCGCAAGGAGGGAAGTGTTAGTGAACTCATGCAAAAAGATTCTTTTCTTACTTTGATTTTTCTTATAAGCTATTCCAGAAAAATAAAATCTTTCCCTACAGAGAGCAAACTTCTCTACTAGCATAATAGCTGTTAAGCAGCTGACATTCTCCAAGGGGAGGCTCAGAATGAGTGATACAGTCAGACATAGTTAAGAGCTTAGTCTCCAAGCACAATGGCCAAATGATAAAAGAATGTGTCAGTATTTAAACTCTTTGTCTTAAAAGTAAAACTAAACTATCTCACAGGATGGTTTTTAAAGACATTGTTTTCATGAATCTATGTATTTCTCCCTGATCTTTCTTATTAGCTTTCTAGCAGACCACTTGATCCTCTAGCTTTAAGTCTCTCCAAAACCTGAACTAAAAACTGTCCAGAACTGAACTGAACTGTCTCATAAACCATGCTTCCTGCACACATCCATCCCACGCGTTATAAATGGCTGCCTCTTTCGAGGACGCTCACAGATGTAAAAACTGAGAGCCAACACTGATGCCCTTTCTCACCAATGATAATCGGCTGTCGAGTCACACTTATTTTGTTTTCATCCCTTTTTTTTTGTTTTTTTGTAGCTCCCACAGTGGAGGGTCACACCATGTAGATCCCTAAGGAGGGAGAAGCATGGCTTGAAGTGCAGTCCAGTGAGACTTTCATAATACTTCATGGAGGGGAGGGGAAATAAGAAAGTCAAGGCAAAGCCAGGTAGGAAGCGAAGGTTGCAATTCAATGATCATGTGGCTGCCGACACCAAACTACAACAAACGGGAAAGCAATTTGCAATTTGGTCAGCAGCAAAACAATCCACAACTCCAACTGTATCCCTGCCAGGCCATTTCTGGCATTTTCCCTGGGCAACACTGAAGACTCAGGAGAAAGGACTCAGGACCTGCAGTCAAATGTGGCCAAAGCTGGCCAGAAACTTGAGTTATAACACAGCCTTCCCAAGATGCATCTCTCAGAGGACCTTAAGGACATCAACCAAATAACACCTTCCTGAGTCCTTTTAGCACTTGCATCAATTGTGTTTGTGCACATACTCCTTAGAGTTTGAGCCCACTGAAGGGAGACATGTCATTATATTCAAGTCAGTGCTGGGCACAGTGTTGAGTGCAAGCAATAGTATTTACTATTCTGCAAAGCAGGAATTTAATCAATAGCTGCACAGTTCCACTGTATTAAAATATATATGAAATACTTTTCCAAGAGACCATATTATATTATCAAGCTGAGAGAAAATAATTATTTGCCTACTCTCTTTTCTGTTAATTTCTATTATTATTTTTTTTATTGTTGTTATTATTATTACCATTGTCTCCTCTCTCCTAGGCACTTTCTTTTTCTGGGGATAGTGTGGTGAAGAAAACAGAGACAGCCTCTGCCCTATGGAACAACCAATCAGAGAAGAACATTATACACATAATTGCAAAAATTAAGAAATCCCATGTGTAAAAAAACGCTGTGAAGGAAATGAGTAGAATTTAAGTTTGTAACAGTGATATCCCCTATCAAATGCCAAGATAACAGTATTAATTTACACATCCAAACAATATACAGAGCAATTCCGTAATGACTTTTTTCAAAATAGTTATATTACGATGACTGTTATACAAGAAAAAATTCAGTCAACTGGATTTCTGCCAATTACCTTTCACTGGAACTCTCCAACAACTTGTCTTAAATGAACTTGTCATGTGAGCTGCTACAGGGATAAACAACATCTGTCTGCTTAGACTTCTTCTCTTTATAGGCTTCAGATCTAATGTGTATCCTGATTCAATCCTGATCACTAATTCTTCTGGCCTCCGCCTCCCTCTTTGCCACATCCACTCATCCTCCCTCATGCTTCCAGCTCTGGGTGCCTCAAAGGCAACCTGCTCGTCACACCTGCTCACACCTGAGAGTCTTGGCCCCTCAGTGGGAGACCCTCCCCTTCTCTCTCTCCATGCTTCAGGTCTCAATTCAAACCTGCCATCCTGAGGAAAGCCTTCTTTAGCACATCATCTAACTCATGACTGCATTTGGGGGAGTATCTGATTAATGTTGTTCTCTCTGACTAAAACTCTAGGTGCACAAATAGCAATAACTTTCCAATCAGTATTACCTCCAGTCCCTAAGATAGAACCTAACTTAAAAATCATTTGTTGAATAAATGAATGAAAAAAGCAATAATATAAAATAATTTTTTCTTCATTTTCTTGCATCTGGTAGTTCACACTTTCAAAATATGTAAGGACCAGGGCTAAGGCTAAATGGACACTCTTCCTCAGAGTACTGTTAGAGTCAATTCTTAGTTACTTAGAAGTAACTATAACAACTGTAAAGGGGTTGCCTTCCTATCTAAAGGTTATAATTTCCCATTTAGATTAGATAATGCAAGACCAAATGAGAAAAGCAAAACAAACTGCAATGGAACAATGTCCGACCACACACCATTGTAGAAAACAGTGATCTATTTGTAGTTCTGTTCTAGACATGAGGAGAACAGGGAAATCTTATATTTTTTATTCAAGTCAACTAAGAAGGGAAGGATAAATAATCTGGGGGGTTTCATTTGTTATGGAAAGTCAACTGTGGCCACGAGAAGGAAAAGTTGTACTGACTTGGACCTATACCCCCCTCCAGGCACACACGTTGGGTCTCCATGACCTGGTAAGGAGTCCAGGGTTTCCCATATGTCCCAAGCCAACCACATCACCAAGTACAGTCTGCTACATACACTGAAGGCATATGAAGGCCTGAGGAACTGCACCCTAAGACAGCATTAGGAACACATTTAGAAAAACTTCTGGAGCTTACAGGTAGAAGGCAAGAAAATCTAAGAAAGCCATACCTCTAGATGGTGGCTCTCACCAAGGAGCACTACGTCGAATGAGAATTCTACTTAATCACAGAATCATGCTGTTTTAGTGGTTACAGACACATTGCTTTTTTAAAAAATTTGATATGACAGATACATGGGAACTATAAATTACACTGGAATGACAAAAAAATACATTTCATGTCTCATGGCCTTCAATGCAATTGACGCATGGAATATAGATCATAATCACAGATAATATTAACTCGCAGGTAATAACCAAGGGATGAATAATTGCCTTTCTTCTTTTCCCTTGATACAAAGTTGTGGCATGACTAACATAAGCTATAATAGCAGACTACTAGATCTCCGAACTAAAAGATTCATTTACTACAAGGAACTTGACAGCAATTTTCAATCATAAACATGGTGATAACATTCATTTATTTCTTTATAAATTAAAGGTACCATTGAAAATGTCAGAAATTTTAATGAAAATCTGTAAAATAAATCTTATGTTTACTTATTACTTTTGTATTCATATATAATTTTTTTTTTCCTGCACTTTCAGAGAGGGAAAAGGAAAACGTCTGTTGGTGAAAAGCCAGTGAAGTTAATGACACTGACAGTTACTTTAGCTGTCACCAAGATGCTCATCTTAGAAGCCCCCAGGTGTGCGGAGCAGTCAGAAGTTCTCATTTACACACAGATGAACATGCAAACAATTCTAAAGAGCTGAGACAGCCACGCTGTAAGTTGTAAGTTACATCTACACACTGTGGTCCTGGCAACATTTATTACTTCTTAAAATGGTTGGTTCTGTAAGCAAAACCATAGCTACTGTAATTTAAGTCATATTTTCTTATTTATTATTTTTAAAATTTTCAGAGGGACTAGAGAGAACAAAGAAAAGGCCTGGTTTCTTACATAAACAGAAATATAAATATTACTGAGACATTCATCTATGCCCTTACTTATTCATCGAAAAATGGGAACAGGAAGATCTGTTTGCTTCTACCTGAAAAATGTCTTCAAAAACCTTTTTCTCTTTATTCTCACAGCTTCACTAACGTTCTCTTTGTCTTTGGTTGAAACTGTTATAACAGGCTTCTCACTTTCCTGATTTTGGATGGACCCCAAATCAACATTTATTCTCATTGCTATGAGACCATATAGTTCTTCAGTCAATTTGCCTCCTATCCACTCAGTAGCTTAAGTTTCATTAAGGATAGAACACTTTGCATGGAATATAAGCAGGAAACTTCACGACCTGACTCCTTCCGTCCTCTCCACTGTTATCCTTGTCACATCACCATCAGCACACACCTTAAGTATGTTGTCATTCCCTGAACTCACACTAGGTCTTCTCATAATGCATTGTTTTTGAGAACTCAGTGTTCCCCCTGCCCAAAGGCCCAGTGAATCCTCTGTTCAGCTTTTAGACCAAGGTTAACAGACACCTCTACTATGAAGTCTTCACAGATCCTTTCAGGACCTGTGCCAACACAGCATTTTGTTCACACTTCAACGAGCCTGGGCATTCCCAAATCAAAAATCTGTAATTTTTGTCTATTCACCCAAAATCCTGAACATTCAGAGCAAGATCTTATCTGCCTCTTGGTTGAAGTAGGAATTTGAGTTAGTTATATTGTAGGCAAGGTTAACCAGGAAGCAGGAACCATCCTAAGTATTTTGAGCACAGAGATGTAATACAGGAAACTGGTTACACAGGTAATGGAAGTGCTCAAGAGTCAAGCAAGAGTTAGAGAATACCCAGAAGTTGCCAACAACAGAAAACTGCAGCCATCGATTTCACTGGGGTGTACTGGAAGCAGATGGTGTTACCAGTGACTGAACAACTAGACTGACCAGGGTAGGATCATCACCATGATGAAGGGCAGACCTTTCCAGAAGGAGAGAAAACTGCCATCAAAGATACTCCCCAAGGAATTATGAGGGAGGGTGATATACCCTAGCTTCTCCCTGCCTATTTTCCATAAGTTCCTGCCATTGACTGAATCCACCCAGACACAAAGGCATCAAGGCTTCTGGGAAATGTAGACTGTGAAAAGTAGTCATGGGGAAGAAGGGCAGAATGGAAAATGACTGACACATCGAGTGAGGTTGGTGAGCACCTCCCAGGACTGCTTTGCCAGCTGATCACTGTATACAGCAAATCATGGAGATGTGTTCACTATCAAGAGTCCTTTGGATGCTTTTGGATTTTTTTTCCACAGTTTCTACAGGCTAGAAGTCAGAGGTCAGGTGCCAGCATAGTTGGGCAGGGGCCCTCTTCTGGGTTGCAGACTTCTTGTAGCCTCACAAAGCAGAAAGAACATGGAAGCTCTCTTGTACTTGTAAAGTCCTTCATCTCAATCATGAGGACTCCATCCTCCTGATCTAATCATGATCTAATCACCACCCAAAGACCCTACCTCTTAATGCCATCACATTGGCATTAGGATTTCAACAAATGCATTTGGAGGGGGACATAAACTTTCAGATGTTAGCAACTCATGATTAAAAAAATAAATAAAGCTTGTCCAGAACCTTGACCATGCACTTGAAGAGGGAGAGGTAGTATTATGCAACATCATTTAAACACATGACTATAGAACACTGTTTCCACAAAGGACTACACCTCAGAGGGACCTCCTCAGAAGACATCCTTTAAATGTTTCCACATCTGTTACATTATTTTATTTCATTCTTGCAATGTTCCTATGAGGTAGAGTGAAGTACAGATTAAAATGCTGTTAATAATGAACTAAAATTTAATTGTAGATGATGTATGAATTGAATATATAAGATGTCACTTATCTGTCTTGTTACTGTAGGGTAAGAAGAGAAATATAAATCTTGGTTCCTTCCCTATTTGAAGAGATAAGGCTCATAAGAAAAACACAGAATCATCATTGAAACTTTGATTTTATTCAACACTGTTTTATATGGTTCAGTATATCAAGGCTTCTGGTATTGCCTGATTCCTGAAAATATGTGACACGTGGAAAGTAAAGTATTTACTGAAGTTATAAGTAGCTCAATTCTGGAGTTTACAATATAATTTGAGTTTCATGAATTCTAAAAACAGATCACTAACTGGCATGATATCTACCATTTAAAGAGAAGAAAGGAATTCCCAATGACTAGTCAGCAATATTCCTGCACCAGAACCGGGGCAATGCTGACTCCAAACTCGTGATCTTTCCAAAATGACCACTCAAAAGTGTCCAAGAAATTCCTAGATTATTTTCGAATGATCTGGCTAGAACTTTGTTTCTATCATAATGTTGATCAAGATAGACAAAGCAGAAAATTATTCTTTATTTTTACAGAGACACTAAGTCCTTGGTTTTGTTATTTTAGAAGAGGGTCCTCTGGAATTAACATTATCTTTAGCCTTAATAAAGGATTACTACAAAGACCTCTAACATTGAAGTAATTAATATTAGAGAGTTGGTGAAAATGCAATAATGAAAGATAAATTATTTTGTTAAATAATTTTGAAAAGAGGGCCTCCCTGGTGGCGCAGCGGTTTAACCGCTGTGCTGTGGAGCTGTCAGCAGCAGGGATGCGAGTTCGATGCCCAGCCGGGGAGAATCCCACATGGTGCGGCAGACCTCTCCTGCCTCACCCGCTGCTCCCCTCAGCAGTGTATTTCTGATATGCCTGTTCTGCTCCCCGCTCTGTCTCTGGTGAACCCTCTTGCCACCCCACACCTCTGGCCTGTACCCCAGCTTATATGTATAAATAAATAAATCTTTAAAAAATAATAATAATAATTTTGAAAAGACAGTATACTTTGGTCAGATGTTCTGGCATTCGCCCCTAATGGCCTCTGTACTATATTCTATATTATTAATGTTTACCATAATTTTTTGAGAACTGGCAAAAGTTCCTATATCATATCACTATAAGTGGTCCTATGAACTATAAGCACAAACTGAAAACCAAAGAAACAATTCAAAAATTCACCTATATTAAGAGACGTATTATTCATATGGTCATAAATTCTGAATTCTACATAGAATGCAAGATGGAATTTCAATTAACATTTTACTATTATGGTGCTAGGATTCACAGCTCAACCAATAACCAGTGGGATAATTTTGAGTGTCACTCACTTAAATTCAGTGTTCTCATCTGTGAAAAGTAATAAATGACTTGCCTGACGGAGGTGAAATGGGAACTGAATATGTTCCACAGATCACTGATCCCTTCAGGATACAGGTCCAGCTAAGTTTGGAAAACACTTGCTAGTGCACTTAATACTGTACCCTGTACCCTGCTTTCCCCAGAAGACTGTTACCAGTCATCAACATATTAAAGCTTGTGAAGTTGCTGTAATGAAATCAATTAATTTTCATAAACAAGTTTTTTTCAAATCTACTTGTTCCCAAACCTATTTTTTCCTGTTATTACCTGTAAATATACCCAGGAATCCGTGTTCTTCAGAACACACTTGAAAGTGATAATGTAAGAGAACAAATAGTTGAACATTAATGACACCCAGGAATAGAAAGCTTTGAATTTGATGTCATTCTTTATTATTATAACCAATCCACACAAAAGGACATTCTTGTCAAGCTGGAGAGTTCAAGTACTGATGGTGTAATAAGAATTTGTAAGGAGTGCAAGTTTTAAACATATTGCAATACTATATAAAATGATGTGAAGCTCTCTTGAGTGTGTTTTCAGTTCTTCTTATAGAAATGGTGAACTCACATTCCCCAGTTGTTTGTTTTGCGAACAACAAACCATTTTATGAGACAGCTAACCAATTTGAAATCTCTGAGTCAACAAGACCAATTAATCCATAACAACCCTGGCCTCTGTAGTATCTAGCTGTGGATGGCTGTATTAAAGATGACAACAAAGCACAATGAGTTAAACATCAAAAAGTTCTCTTAGATTCTACTCCACATGAACTGAATGAAGATTTTAACTCTGTAAAAGAGACCAATTTAAATACGTCTAAGGGAAAACCTTGTGGAGCTGCTAATATAAGCCCAATACCAGACTACAGAGAAGATCTTCATACTCGAATTAGAGAGATTGATAGCAAATCATGATACAACTTAACTTTCAGTTCTGGAAATAAACCATCTACCTGAAGTCAAAGTTTAAGAAATCTGAAAAATTAACATAAAACATGGTTCATAACAGATGGTCTCAACCAGCATCGTGTGGGAGCTTATGAAAAATGCAAATTATCAGGCCTCAATCAAACCTGCAGTATCAGAAGTTCCTGGGTAGATATCAGGAATCCATGTTTTAAAACATGCCATTGGTTTTTGATGCATCTTAACCACTGGTTCAGACCACAAGACCACACACCTGAACCTTACATATCCCACAAGGTAGGACAGAGGGAGCTGAATGAAACAGGAACAGTTTAGTCATTACATAATACAAAAAAGAGCAAAAGAGTCATTCATGCCTGCTCCCTCAATTGGCCCGAGAAAACGCCTGGGTTTCTTAAAATGAAAACAACTTCTTCCAGTTAAGCATTGTCAATAGAAAGCCACTATGTCCATTAATGTGCCGACACATCATTTATCTTATTCCTCAGTTGTCACTTGACAGAGAGTCTGGATAGAAGGGAAGTATAACGTGGCATATCACATGACAGGTCAGGTTTAAAGGGGCACAAGAGAAGGAGACTTCTGATCTCTCCCTCTAACGGGCTGAAAGACATGTCGAGGTGTGACACTCGAGAAAGGGGACTTTGGAAGGGCAATGGCACTGTCAGCACACTGAGAAAGGGATCCCCAAAGTAACACCCAGTTATCACCGCTGTTTAGAGTAGCACTTAACTACCAATTAGTTGAGGAGATGATAGAACAGAACAGTGGCTTCTTAGAACATAACAGTGTTTAAACTGGAAAGGTAGTTGTTTGCTACAGGTTAGCATCCTAAACCTACTTTCTATGTGACACTCAACCTAAATGTGAAATGATATAAATATGGGTCTCTCTTCGATGTACCTATCATTACAGCACCATCATCAGTTCCCAAGGTGAAACCTACAATTTCAGATCTTCATGTTTTCAAGCACCAGATGACAGAACTTAAGGAGAAACTTCACAATGTTCTTACAAGTTTCATTTACAAGACAAATAAATAAAACATTTCACTAACACATGCATCACAAAGTTTGAAATTAACTTTGGAAAACTCTACTAAAGTACTTAACTACTGAAACAGTATTCAAAAGCACATAATTTTATACGCAACAGACAAAAAGTCAACATCTCTACCTTCTTATAACACCATTACCATACTATATTCATCTTAATGCTTTTATTATAAAATATATTTCTCAAAGGGTCTCTGCATACCTCTTAAAAACTCAATGGAGGACAAAAGTTAACCCACATTGGCTTTTAAAAATTATGGCAAAAAAAAAACATGTAACTTAAAAGACAAGATGGAGAGGATGGCAATTGAAGTTTAAATACAATTTACCAAAGGGAAAGCAGAAGTCATGGATTCCTTGAAGTATTCCTCCTATAGGTAGCAAATAGGCAGAACAACAATCCCGTTTTGTGTTGTCCTATCAGTTGACCAGTGACATTTTAACCTCTAATCAACAATTCAAAATTAAGGTTGACACTTCTTTCCTTTAAGTAGTTCCAAAGTACTGCAGGGTTTTTACTGCCTGATGTTACACCATATGTGCAAACTCTACACACAGCAGGCAGGGTTAAGTAGGATGCCTCTGTATTTAGCCATTCCCCTGTTTCCTGTTGTTTTTGGAGCAATCCTAACTTTAGCTAAACATAACCTTTCTGAGTGAATCATTTTCAGTAAAAGAATCTGTCTTATAGCAGATACCCTGTATGTTAACTATATTTCTTGAAGCTCTGGTCTCTATGGAATCCATAAAACTCATTGATATGGTATTTTTCAGTCTTTAAGAAACCCACACATTTTATGAAATATCTCATAAAATAAAATTATTTACCATTTAAAGTTTTTATCAATAAAACCTCAAACAATTGGGGAGCTGAACAACGGGAGGATTTTTTTTTTTTTTGAAACATCTTTGGTCAACCAGTCAAAGTGATGTATACTACATTTTTCAAAACCTTTTGCATAATACAAGCTATTTCTTAATTTTTAATTTACTATTACCTTGAGTAAGGGGGTGTATTTCCTTATGCCTTAGAGAGGATTGAATCAGAAAAATCCTCTTAGGTTTTACATTCAGAATTGCTTTTGTCCCATATGAAGAATGAGAGAACACCAAATACAAGTAATATTTTTTATCCTTAGCTTAATTTAAGTCAGTGACTCTTACCAAGCCAAAGTTCATGAAAAACATATACAAAAAGAAAAAAAAGTCCTTTATACACACACACACACACACCAAAGTTCATGAAAAACATATATGAGAAGAAAAAAAAGTCCTTTACACACACACACACCAAAAAAAAAAAAAAAAAAAAAACTTTCCCAGTGGTCTTTCCCCTTGAGTTTTCTGTAAGTAGAACATTTAACTCTATATAATTCAAAAAAAAAAAAAATCTATACATAGCTTAGAGAAGGAAGCATAAATCTTATGGGGCTCAAATTCTCTTCCTGTTGCCTTCCTTCATTACACATTTAAAGATAATCAATAAAAACTGATTTCTCTTGGTAAGCATTTTCCTGTACTGCCAGAAATAATAGCAGTCCCTGCCCTAAAATGAAAGAAAAAAATGGAAAGTAATATTTACCATAAGAGGAGAAAAAGAAACTCCTTAAGCATTTTTCCTGAGCCAAGTGAAATACAAACAGCAAATCAAGTTTATCCTTAAAGAAAAAAAAACTTTAAATACTCCTGGCATTAGTTCTATTCTCTAAAAACCTGTGGTGTCAACAAGTTTTTTAACTCTGGAAGAGTATTTCAACTTTCAATAGCAACTCTTTTTATTTCCTATTCATTTCGCTATATATTCTGTATTAATATACAGATCACAAGAAAGAATTTAGCCCAAGATGAACACTGAAGCAATAAAGAGAGGACAGTTAAATCCCCCAAACTGACTCCTCGGGCAGATTAAGATGCAAAACCACAGGGGGGCGGGGGGGGGGGAGATGAAAACAATTGTATCAGTAAGGAAATAAAGAACTGCAAAACCGCTCTCTCTTGCTCCAAAACACAAAACTTTTTGCCACTTGGATTTTTTAACACAAGAATTTTTTTCCTTAAAACAGTACTTGAAAACTTCATATTAAAATGAAAAAAAAAAAACAAACTTTTTTTTTTTCCCAATATGTCGAGTCCATCTCACAACTATGCCTTTTTAATTGTTTTTTCTGGATTCTTCACAAAAGACTGTAAGAAAACACCAAATGGAAAAGTAGCCTAGTTTTTCTTTGTAATGAAGTTATAAGTACATTTTACATGTTTCCTGGCTTCCTACTTCCTTTCACTCTGTAGTATCTACAGACATTGTCATATTTCACCAGGGCAGACTGTAAATCAGACAAGTTCAGTTCATCAGGTTGAAGAATGGAAGTGAAAAGCACAGAGGAAAATATATAAAGTATAATTAAAACCATATGACCAGAGATATTGAAGCAATACTTACTGGAGGAAACCCAAGTAAAAATCAAACCTTTTCTGGTGTTAGTGAAACTATCCAGCCCATTTGGACAAGCATACATCATTTGCTAAATATTCTTCCCCCCTCTCCCCCCGCCACAATAAGAGCACCCAAGGAAGTTAAATCCTAACAAGGCAATGAAACCTATAGCTACCTTTATAGCATACTGAAATCCACAGTTAATGTACAACTGATCTCTCACTTAAAATTGTAATCACTTATTTAGAAATACAATTTGAGATTGGATCAGGACCAATTTCACATTCACCAAAGAGTATTAAAGGCTTATGATGACAACATGGAATCAAAAACCTTTTCCATTTTTTTCTATGAAGTCTTCATCTTTAAAGTCCTGAGGATTCCAATAAAACAAAGATAATCTGAGTGCTTACTGCTGAACATAAAGAGCAAGAAGTCATAAAATCCAAACCTTCTCTGCTACTACATTATAAACAAGCTAGCTGTTATTGCTTCACATAGATGGGTACTTAGAATGTACAGAAATTAACAGCTCTTGAAGCTGTAAAGCAACTCCAGTAAAAATCTTCAATTCTGGCAATCTATCACCAAAGCCATTCCATGTCTAATTCCCCCAAGTATTCCAAGAATCAATTACAATAATCTCAGCAGACAACTGGACTATAATTTTCAATACTGCCTTGGGATTCTGGTAAACAACGCAAGTTCAACAAGTCACTTACCCCCGAGAAACTGAATTCCTCCAGCCACTCTTCCCACTGTCCTGGAGATGAGCTCTGTCACACAGCAGCCCATGAGGGCAGTGAGCGCCACCAGGAGGAGGAGGCCACAGCCCAGGCCTGTCACGATGGTACAGATCCTCCATTCTGTGCTGGGGATGCCCTGGAAGGAGGCATAGCGCCCACATTCCTCCACCATCACCATCATCTGCCGGGCCTCATCATGCACAGGATACGAGCACCTCCGGAAAGTGCCAAAGGACACAGGCTTGCCCAGCTGTGAGCCCCAGAGCCAGTAAGGCATAAAGAAACCCACACAGGAGGTGGCAGCACAAAGAAATGAGAGCAAAGCCCAGATCACTCCTGTACAAGTCAGACTGGAAGCCATCGTTCACCAGATAGAGCAACGAGGACCCAAAGTAACTTTTCTGGGGCCACAGGAGTTAGTAAATGTGTGAAACCACCAGGGACCCACAGGTAATCCAAGTTCTGGATGGAGGAGTATCTATTAATAGAATGGATCTTCCGGCTCACTGGGCATCACCTTCCCATCTTCTGTAGTAAAGATGATGGTCCCTGGTAAAACAACAGGAAATATTAAAAGTTGAATCGTTTTTAGCTAAGTGATAACCCCAATTCAGCTGGTTTATAACTTTCAAGAAATAAGCATTCATACTTGCCTCAACATTTAAAAAGTGGGAAAAACAAGTTATTTCCACAAACTTCTCTATGATTCAAGCTTTGTCAAACTAGCCCAAAGCTTTTTCCTGTTTTTATCTTCTACAAATGCTCCCAAATTAATTCTGACAGCTATTTATTTAAGAACTGCATGACTTTCATTTGCCAAGTCAGTGAACTCACTTCACAAGCTCACATTAAAGGTAATGTAGCATTTTTACTGGCAGCAAACATAATTCCAAATATTATAATAAAATGAACCGTATCGTGGTTTGTTTATTTGGCTTGCAAGTTCATGCTCATAGTTTGTAGCAACTTTTCTGTGTCCCTTTAGGTGTGTTAACTCTGCATGAAACCCAAACAAAACAATTAAAATAATTTTCACAATGGCAGAGAATCATAAATTCAACAAACATTACAGACTGTCCAGGCAGATATATTAAATGGAACTCTGAGGAACCCCAAGTACCCATGCAGTAGCGTTTGTGAATTCCTTCATTCTCAGCCATCTTCTCCAGGCTGTTAAGATGTGCAATTTTGATTCTTTGGTTATAAAAAAAATTACTGGATCCATCTCTTCGGCGGAATGATTGTCAACAGTCTAAACTGAAAACTAGCTTATGCTTCCCAGTATTCTATGACCAACTCCAGTCATTCAAATGGTTCTGCGTGCATTATTACTTCCCCCCTCCTTTTATTTCAAAAAGAGTTCCTGAACCACTTCCCACACTTTTCATAGAGAAATGAATCGAGAAGCACAGAGCCCATGCAAGCTACATTTCTATCTCCAGATGCCCAAAGTTCAGCTTTCAGGATTCACAGCAAATCCCCCCTTCTCTCACCTTACATTTTCCCCAACCCTCACAGCCACCCTTTTCATTTCCACCCAACACCCCGCCTCCCACCCAGTATGTCACTCCAGAGGAGCTCGAATACTTTCTTTTCTCCTTAATCTTGTCAACTGTGGTTAGCATCAGCGGTTAAAGTTGGTCTGTCTGGACCAAGAGGCTGCGGAAGACGAGGGGTGAGGGGGTTGGAGGATCCCCGTCTAGACCGGAGGTGAGGCGTCCTCACCAAGACAAGCCCACAGTCAACCCTCTGCCATGGCCTCACCCACCCATCTCCAAACTCCTGAAGACACACAATGATCTCTTAATCCAAAACGAGGGAGAAGGACAAATGCCAGCCCGGCCCGCGGGAAGGGAGGAAATTAGGATGGGAAGCAGCACCCCCCGGAGGCAGACGCCGCGAGCCGACGCGGAGGCTGGGAGAGCCGACCCAGCAGCCCGGCTCAGGAAGTCCAGAGCCGGGGAGCAGCCTAACTTCGGCGTCCGGGGAAGAGGGGGGCTCCGAGAGAAGGAAGCGGAGCCCACGCCTGTGGGGCAGCCCAGCGCTCCACTTACATGGCTGGCGGGCGGCGGCCACCTTCTCTCCCGGGTCCCGAGCGCAGACACAACTTGCTGTCTTTCCCGAGCGGCACATCCACGGCCCAAAGGACCGTCCTTCCTCCCGCGCCGCTGTCCCTGCCTTCCGCGGAGACTATGGCTGGACTCGGAGAGGAAACAGCCGGGCCGGAGGCGGAGAGTCCCCAGAAGAGCCTCTGCGCCGCCCCCCGTGGGACCCCCAGTCCCCGCGCGTCCCCGGCGGCGGCTCGGGAGGAGCACTGTGGCAGCGCGGGGCGCCGGGCTCGCTCGCAGAGGAGCCGCTCTCCCTTGGCAGGCGAGGCACGCACCGCCTCCGCCGCCGCGCCCGGCCCCCGCGCCGCCCCTCCCCTCGCGCCCGGCGGGACCCGAGCGGCAGACCGAGGGCGCGCGCTGCCGGCGCGGACCTTCCTGGCGGGGCACGGGGGGCGCGCCCCGCAGCCCGGCCCCCAGTCCGCGCCCGGCTGCCGCTCGCGCGGCTCCCTCGGCCCCAGCCTTCTCCCCCTCCCTTCACGCGACTTCTTCAAGGGGAGAGCCTGGGAGGCCGAGGACCGAGAAGTAGAGGAGAAAGTTCCTTGCCGTCTTGGGCGATCCGGAGGGGTTCGCGGAAGAGGAGACACGTTCCCTGTTTGCTTTACTGTGTCTGCTGTTTGGGGCTTGAACTGCACTTTCCTACCGCAGTTCTGGGATACAGAGGGGGTAGCGGCCCTTTTGAACTCTGAGGAGGCTTCGAAATGTGGCCGCTTTAGCAGGGAGTGAGCAAGACCAAAGTGGATTTGGAAATGAGGATGAGAGTGGGGAGCCCAGGCCTCAGGGACTTCATAGGACAGCACCTTTCCAGAAAAGCTAGGGAGAATGCAGAGGGACACTTCCATAGAACCTCTCCCAACATCTATACTCCTTAGGAACCTCTTCAAGATCTCGATCTCTCTCTCTTCCCCTTCCTCCTTCCCATTTACTCTCCCTCCTGCCCCCCCCCCCTTACTGTAGACGCTTTTCGAACCCTCTGCCCAATCCATACCATCACGGAATATCTTTATTGAGAAACAAGTGAATTTTATTTTCCTTAGCACTGTAACCCCTTCTGAGGTTTAGTTACCTTTAGTAGATGACTGTGGGAGTCTGCTGAAGATAGTATTTTAAGAATGGTGCCATCTGGGAGTAGCAGTTTGTAAAGTAGTTACTTCCCTAGATCCAATTTGTGAAGTTGAAAGTAATAAATGGATTGGTATCATCTTTCATACTAAATTTTCAAACTGCACCGATTCCTGAGTCTGATAGCTTACATTTTTTTCCACAATGCAACTGGAGATGTGCATTCTTTCATTATTATTTTTAAAGACTTGAGTAACTGGTCCCAACCCTTTTGAAATCATAGACCATTTTAAGAATATGATGAAACTGATGAACTACCCAGAAAAAAATACAACTCATACATATTAAATTGCATCACAGTAGTTCTCCTGGAGGAGAACCTCCACCCCAGGGAACACTTGACAAAGTCTGGAGATATTTTTGATTACCATGACCAGTAGGTGCTACTAACACCTAGTGAGTAGAGATCAGGAATGCTGTAAGCACCTTACAATGTTCCAAAGTGCAAGAAAGCAGCACATGCGCATACATACACACACACACACACACACACACACACACACACACACACACACACACACACACTGAATTATCCAGGCCAAAATGTCAGTGGTATCAAGGTTGACTAAACCTGTTTCAATGAAATGGCAGATGGTCCCCTAATCCCAGATTGACCATCTATGATCAGAATCCCTGATTTAAGTTATTTTCATTCATCTTGTACATCTATTCTAGATGACTTTATTGTAGTCTTCTAGTAATGACTTCTAGAATAATGATTACATGGGTACATATATTTAAGAAAGGGTCTGGAGGTCAGTGAATCGGGTTCAAGTACCTAATTTTACAGATGAGGAAGCAGAGGTTTAGCATCCTTCCAAAGATAAACCTCGGATCCATGTATTCTGATTTCCCTTTTCCTTCCACTGTGTAATTATCATCCCAAACTATAAAGTCTTCTGAATTACTCATTGGGTTCTTGCATGCATACTTTATAATATCTTTAAAACCCTTGCATTAAATTTACACCTTAAAAAAAATCTTTAAATTACTTCCTAGCCAGAAGTTCCCACATAGCAGATGCTACTTATACCTCCTATTCTAGGGCTGAATCTCTAGTATGTTTGTATAGTTGTCCCACTGAGTCATAAGATGAGATCATGAATGCAAAAAGTATGTGGAAACCTGCAAAGTATTTATGACAGCACTCTTAGTTTGCTACCTAATATTAATTCTCAACCCCCTCTCCCTTATTCACTGTCTATCTTCCTTTAAAGTCAGTGGTGGACACATCACCCTGTTTTAGCCAATGAGTCTGCTGAGAAGGCCTTTAGGAAAGATTGTATGCTCTGACGAAATGAGGAGGCAGGAGAGCACGGTGCTTAAGCCATGCTGGCTGCCTTTACACATGTTCTTGAAAGATGAGATGTTTGGAGCTATGGAAGCCTTTTTGTAACCATGAGGGACATCACAGAGACATAATCCCGGCGCTCTCACATTATGGGGCTACTCATCTCCTTTTGAATTTTTTAAAAGTAAATTATAGATTGTTGCCATGGTTTAATTCACTGTTGTTTGTATTTTCTTCTTGTAGTAACTGAAAGCATTCCTAATTGATAATGCATTGTGCAGATAAGACATACAGTCAATGACAGGAAACATACATCAGTGTTGCATCCTAATGCTTGACAATGGAAGATAGATACTTAATAATTAAATATTAACTGAAGGGATTAATGAACAAATCAAATCTTTGTGATTATTATCTTTGTTCTAGTGCAGCCTACAGAATGGGTATTTAACTTTTAAACAAATGGACTATGTTTTGTGAAATTAGGATTGAAGTATGTTAGTGAAATCATGGAATCCATCACTACTGACCACTGGCGAAAGGGTGGAAAGGGATTTCTATTCATATGTGTGTCAAACAGTAACCATTTCCAACCTCCTTCCTCCATCTTTCTCTCTAATACAAGCAGTGCCTGTTAAAAATCTCTATTTATCAGCCTCCCTAGAAGTTTGAGTGGCTTTGTGACAAGCACAGAAACAATCTTTTAAACATTAGGTGGCATGCCAAGGGCAAAAATCAACACACTAATAACAATGGAATAAAATGTTCAAAAGTCTTTGTAGGCATTATCTTCAGACATCTCTTGGGGGACACCAATAACCCTTAACTGTTTTATTCACTTTAGCAATAAATACATTCATGCTGCATTATTCACAGAAGGTGTTTTCTTGCAGTCCAGGGGCTAGCACCACAGAAAGTGGTTAGACCAAAAACACAAAGAGGACACCAGAGTGTAGGGAAATTCTGTCTCCAACGAATGATGACTGTGGAGGGCAGTCATTGTCTGTGGCATGTATGAGAGAAGTTGAGTTCTCTTTAACATCAAGCAAAGGAAACAGGAAGAGTCATGAAAATAGTTTTAAAATGCTTCCTCTTAAAGTGTTAACTTTGAGAAATTCAAAATGATAAGAAATACTCAACATTATAAAATGTCCTGATATGAAAAGTTTCCCGTTGAATACCACCACTGAGAGATAGATGCAGCAAAGGTCCATGATGCAAAACAGAAGTAGCTGATAAAAAAGGGAGATGCTCAATTGGGCCAGGGAAGAGAGATCATCCTTAACTGCTCTTGGCTGTGTAGTTCATCATTTCTTATCCAGAATATGTAATTTATTTCTTAGCAGATGCTGGGAGATACCCCCAAGAAATGCACCACTAGCTGAAAAACTGTAATCACAGTTTTCAGTATGGAAGCAACAAACAGCATTTAAATCAATAGTTTGAGATCTTGGTAACTTCTTCCTTTTGGCTATTTCCTTCCTTTTTTCATTCCTAAACTAGCTCTTCCCCTCATGAATCTCTTCTTAAGACAAATTTGAATGAATGCTGCTATGGTATTTTACTGCATTCTATTCATCTTAGATAGTGGGAGAAAAATCTCATTGGACAAGTGACCTGTAAGGTTTCCTGGACTCCAATTCAAGTAATCACTGAGTAGAATAGTGTTTTAGCATTCCCATTCTCCCATTTTATACATATATTTACCATGCTATGCCAACATGCTATTGACAAAGAGTTGCCTATTCCATTTCCTGTTAACATTCTTCCATGTGTTTGATAGACTCAAGACCCCTCTTCCCTATAGAAATTCTGTGTGTCGGGCCTCCCGGTGGCACAGCGGTTAAGCGCTGTGCTGTGGAGCTGTTGGCAGCAGCAGCAGCTACACGAGTTTGACACCCAGCTGGGGAGATTCCCACATGGCACAGCAGACCTCTCCTGACTCACCCGCTGCTCCCCTCAGCAGTGTATTTCAGTTGATCTGCCTGTTCTGCTCCCCACTCTGTCTCCTGTGAACCCTCTCGCTGCCCCACGCCTCTGGCCTCCATACCCCAGCTTATATGCATAAATAAATAAATCTTTAAAAAAAAAGAAATTCTGTGTGTCTAGTTACGTACAATTTTTAAACATAGTGATTTGTGTAACTACAGTCCCCAGGAAGTCTCATTGGAATAAGGTGCACAGTCCATGACCCATCCCCAAGGGTGTTATCTCGATTATTCATTTAAAGTTTGCAAATTACTTTGGAAATATGAATTGCCATATAATTTTATATTTTATTCTTTCATGAATTAAAGTAGCATACAAATTTTAAATCAATAACTTATTCATAAGAAGAAAAAAATGAAGTGCTAAATCACATTTAACATAGCAAATACTTCACATTAAACCATCAAAATGGAAAATGTCCATAATACATTATATAAATATATATATATATATATTTGCTTCGTGACCCAGTATGCATTTTAAAGCAGTACAAACTACATTTTATATTGAGTCAGTGTCATGATTTTATACTCTTAAATTCTGCTCTTTTATTACAGTATCAAAAATGATCTCAAGCTTTTTCAGTAATGGTGTTTCCTGTTTCCCCAGAATATGTACAAAGATGAATATAATGAATTCAATGAGAAGAGATAATAATGTTTTCATGAGTAATAATAATATTTGCCACCAATCACATAACTTTCTGGAGAATCAAAGATTTGTTTTTACAACATTTTTAAATAAAATTATATAAAAATAGAACACCTAAATTCAAAACAGTTTTGTATTATAATACTGAGAGGCTTAACAAACACTAATTTTACTAAAGTAATTCATATTATAAAATTATTAAGAAATGGTAAAAGGGATGCTTCTACCCAGTTCTTCAGTTTTCTGTGGGAAGAATTGGCCTCTCTCTATTTATCTGAGCACCAGAGACAATTGGAGATTCAGGAAGGACCCCATGAGAGAGCTTGTTTAGCTCTGCTCTTCTGTTGGGTAAATCAATACTTGGGCAGGAGTGTTCCAGCAAGGCTAGGGAAGCCTGCTCCCATATAGGTTGATACTGTTTGGCAAATGAGTCTGCCAAACCCTGGGGCTCATTTAGCAGGCTAATTTTTGGCCCTCATTAAACTACACCCTCCATTTTAACCTTCATCAGTAATAACCATGGTATGTTGGTCTCCATCTACCACTTTTCTCCCCTCAATCTTTCCAGATTGCAGCTGGGGAAGAGAAATGCTATTTTTTGGCTCCACAGAAACGCCAACATGAACAAACTGAATGTCAGCACACTTAAATATTAATTACATCTTACCATCTTGTGACCCATGTGTCACACACAACAGGTCTGTAATGGGGTCAAGGGGAAAAGAGGAACTAATTTTCAGCAGTTAGCATTGAGTCAAACAGCCAAAGGTTGGATCTTAAATGTTGAGCTTGGTTGACTTGCCAACTAGAGTTAGTGGATGGATGAAAAGAGAATGTTATTTGGCTAGTTTTGTCTTTGAAAGATTAATGTCTCTCTGTGTTAAAAGCTAAAAAGCATGGGAGTTATGACAAGAAGCAGAAATACAAGAATAAAAATAGAGTTGACCTGTATATAACCCCAACCTCATCAACAGATAGACATTAGAAGTGGTGAATGGGTGGGGAGAGGAAACAGGGAGAAGGAGGGAGAGGGAGGAAAAAGAGATGGGGGTATGGGGAGCCTGAGGGAGACTGACCAGCAAAGAGAGAAAACAACTCTTTCTAGTCTGGGGTTGACATTTGTTTCCGGGGAGAGAAAGAGAAAAAATAAAGTATATCTACTACCCTTTTGAAAAAACAGGTGTGGAGTACTTACCATGTTTGGTGAAGGATGTGTCATGAGAAAGACATGCCAACCTGTAAGCATTATCATCAAAGGAACATTCGCTTTATGAAGGGAGGTGATAAACTGCATTACCCAACCCTTTGCCCCAAACCACCTTTGTAGGCTCCGATAATGACAATGCCATATAACAATCAATGTTGGACAACAGTCCCAGGTGTTTAGCCAGCTCTTCCTCTATATTTCCAATGTATACACTTGATCATTAGTTCTTTAAGATCTACCTGACTCATTTTGCCAGACACATAGGAGATGCTTACATGATAAAGGCTAAAATTTCATGGAATGCTTTGATGTCTTTGAGCCAAAAGGATCTAACTGTAAATTAATTCCCTTGCTCTTCCCAGATAGTCTCCCTCAACCAGAAAGAAAACCCATCTACCCAGGTTATAATCCACCTGTCTTTGTTCTGATAGACTTTATCTCTTACTAAACATTTAGACAAGTCAATCACATCCTGCTGTGGGAAGCAGGGGGCCCTTCATTCTTTGGTTTCTATAAAGCCTGTCTCCCATAGCCCTGCTGGTTCACTCTGCTCCCACCCAAACCAGTGCAATATAGTTGTGGCCCTGCATGGTGTATGTGATCCTCCTTTTCCAGATTTTGGGGGGAAAAAAACAAACAACAAAACAGCTATCATCACATCTTTCTAGTAGCAGATGTCCATGTGCTCAGTCATCTCATACTATTTAGGGTGGGGGACACCCCTCTTATCAATCAGATGGGTAAGAGATGATCAGAATAGTGATGAATAAATACTTGATTTAAAAATGAATGTAAACACCCATATCATCAGAAAACCTACATTATATGTTTCATTATTTTCCTTAAAGGCACTAAATTATAAAACATGCTTTGGAAATTTTTCATGTGACAAAGATTAAAATGTCAGAATGTGAAATCCTTATCTCTCTGGAAATTATTAACCAAATCAGTCATTCCTTGATGGGTGCAGGTAAAATTTTTACTATAAAATTGAAATAAGCAATGACTTACCCATCATTAAAATGAAAATGTAGTAAGATTAAAGGATTTTTTTTCTTTTAGTTTATCTGTATTCCCAATCTTTTCCTCAGAAAGCCTGGCTTGCTTCTATATGTACAATGTTTAATTTGAAGTAGAAGCCAATTATCAAAACAAAACACAGAATGACTAAATCTAACCTCTAGACAGAACTACTTCTGAGGAATCACATTTCATATCAGAGCAAAGGAAGGACAGGAGTTGCCCCTGAATGGACCATGTATTTCAAATACTTGCAAACTGTAACTGGATCATATCTGTTTAGAGAGAGCAGATCTGTGTGTCAGGAATGTTGGAGATAGCAAATCAGATTTGGTCTACAATTCTATTTGATTCTTTTCTGTTCCCTTCTATTCTTCAGGGTTAAATTCCTCTTTCACATTTGAGATAGTTCAAACTCATCTGCAGTGAACTCCCCACTCTGCTGCTAATTACAAGGAGAAACTTTAATCTTTTCTCACTAAGCTCACATCTGTCTCACCCCAGGGTTCTCACAGGCAACCCAACTCGGGGAACTTTTCTTCTGTATCTACAGAGTAGAACCAGTCAGGGTGGCAATTCTTCCAAAGGCTTAAAGAAGAGCCTGGGAGGCAGGTTATATTGTAGCTCTGTTTAGCAGTCAACCTACAGTGGAATGCTGGCATTGGAACCCTAGAGCACCCTGCCCTGGAATCTCACAAGTGCTGCTACTTCCGCTTCCTGATGCCTTTTTTCACAGCTGGGTGGGCTCCTCTTCCTGAATGGTCCTTCCGTTGTCCCTTCCTGTACCCTTAATTTTTTCTGAACTCCTTAGCACCTCTTTTCCAGATGGCCTCTGGAAGCTGAAGCCTCTGTTTTCTGTATGATTTGAGCAGTACAGCTTTTCCCCTTTGTCTCAGATCATCCTCCAGAGGGTGAGCATGACCAAAGGCACTAAAATAATCTCCCCTCCCCCTGATCCAATTTTAAAAATGTTAAAAATGTTCTCTTGCTGAGGGGACTTGGATTTGTGCCTTCCTCAAGTGTTAACTGGCTTAAACATCAGCCTGCTTCTTAAAAATGTAAAATAAAACTTATTTAAAACATGTTATTAGGCTATGTTCCAAAAGATACTTCTTTGAAAGCAACAATTTTCATCTGTTTAGCAGGAGTTACATATCTTCTTAGAGACCCTTTGAGCCAAAATATTAAAATAAAAAGCCCACTTTCTTCAAGAAAGACAGCATAAAATATACAGTTACATAGTCTGCAAAATTTTTATCTTTTCCATGAGAAGTCAGAGTCAGCTTCTGGTCACCATGCACAAAAGATAGAGCATTCAAGAGTGGACAGATTACCACATGGGGGTCAAAACCTGAGTTAGAGGCTGTATCTTAACCATATTAACTGTGTCTTGGCTATCACTGCTATTAAAACTCTGACTTTGCCCAATAAGGCTGTCCACCCTATCTAACCATTTGCTTCACATGAAATGAATCAATATATACACATGAGATTGTGGTAGAGCTTGAATTAATGGCAATGGTTGGATTGGATATGGTTTTCCTGAATATTTCGTATTTGTTCTTTACATCAGAATCCTCTTTGCTATAAATGTGTGAGTTATCATCTTTCTCTTCTCTTGTTTTTGTTTTTACATACGAGATAATTATTTCATGGTCATGATGCTCAATCAGAAATTATGTATATTGGCCTCCCCGGTGGCGCAGCGGTTGAGCGCTGCTCTGTGGAGCTGTCGGCAGCAGAGACGCGAGTTTGACGCCGGCCCCTGGGAGAATCCCACATGGTGGGGCAGACCTCTCCTGCCTCACCCGCTGCTCCCCTCAGCAGTGTACTTCTGAGCTGCCTGTTCTGCTCCCCACTCTGTCTCTGGTGAACCCTCTCGCCGCGCCACGCCTCTGGCTTGTACCTCAGCTTGTATGTAAAAAAAAAAAAAAAAAGAAATTATGTATATTGTATTTACTGCTAAATTTTAAATTGTTACGTACCACAAAGTGTCACAAGTCTTATTTAAACCTGGCTATTGCTGTGGGAACGAATATTTATGGCATAGCAAAGAGATGGAAAGCCCAGCTTCCTTGATTCGAATGAGCCTTTGAGTCTGGTTAAACAGAAAAGACAGAAAATAAACATCCAGTGTTTTATTGACATTCTCTAATAGTCATTTTTGTCTGTAAGAGTCGGAAAAGGGAGAGGAACACAAAGGAGCTCCATATGGGAACTAAGAATGGGGTAGAAGTAAGGAAAACCTAGTTCTGGGCTTGCTTTAGCTACTAAACCGTTGCTTGACCTTGAACAAGTAACAATGTAAAATAAGGAATCTGATCATCTTTCTGTTCTCACCTCCAAAAAAAAAAGAGAAAACGCTGCATGGAGGGTTGGAGCTGGGGTGCAACACAGTGGGACAGCATTTGACTGCAAAAAAGGCCACATAGTTCTGTGATGAGACTGATAAGATGATTCTTACAGCCAGTGAGGCCAGTGTCAGAAAATTCCTGCTGTTGTATGTTAGCTAAAACCATATGGGTTGAACTCAAAAGGTCAACAAACCACAACAAGGACGTAAGTGAAAAGATATCCCATTTTGTCACAAATCAACTTTTCCCCTATTTCTCATTCCTATACTTCTTAGATTAAAATCAGTACCCTAGAGTCTTAATAACCATTCTGCTGTACTAGTTAGTGCTGGAGAATAATAGAACAACCTGACATCAAGTTTCCTGATTTAATAAATTAATCCAGACCATCAATTTTGAATCATTCATTTTCTCTAGCCAGGTTCTGCAGAATTTCCTTCTGGCATCTTAGAACTCATTAAGTAACAAACAATCCAATATGTCCAAACGTACAAAAAAATCTGACCTGCCATTTTAAGATGAACTAAAGAAAGCAGTTAGTTTGCCAGGAGCACACGGAGATCAAGATTTTTTTAGGGTTATAACATAGTTTAGGGAACCTAATTCCAATTGATTTTCTTGTTTTATATTAAAGGAAAATTTTCTCTTTGTCAGTAAGTCTACTTTCCTAGCATTTCTTTGATTAAATGTTGATGTTTAATAAAGGTCAGTAGAAGTATAGATATGTCGTAATGACTTGCTACCACCAAGACAGGTTTGTCTTGATTTAGCCATAGAAATATCTCCTATGGGAGAAAGGCCTGGTGTGGATTGGAGCACGGACATTCCTGTTTCTGCCATTTACTGGTTTTCTCATCCTGGATCAGCAAGTTATATATGGGTCTAAAACTCAATTTGCACATCTGTAAAATGGAGATAACATGTTCCCCATTGTGTTATTCTGAAGACTAAATAAGATAGTTTATGTAAATCACTAGACACATAGTTAGGCTCAATAAACGGTAATTATTATTTTAACAGTATTTACATCCTACTATTTTAGAATTCATTTAGTAACAAATAATCCAGCATATTCAAACCTACTGAAAAGTATGAGCTACCCTCTTAAAATAAATTGTCATATAAACATATTAAAGTGAACCGTCTTTTAAAATGATTATTCAGTACGCAATCTGTTATGCTTTCTATAATACCTTTTAAAAGAAAAGACAAATTATGATCAAATTTTTCACACAAATAAAAATGTAAAAATGTACCCTAATTTTGACATATTGTTTAGTATGCTACATTACACAAGATAGTAACCAATTAAATTTTTCCAATGAAAATAAAAAGACACTGTAATCATTAAAATAACGAAAATTGAACATTGAAGAAGGGGTAGAAACATGCAATTTACTTTGAGAAATATGAAGGTGAAGTCTCCAAAAAGCCAGATTCTGTGGATCTCTTTTCTTTCCTCTAATCAGCTTCTCTATACCACACCCTTCCCTTTCTTTCCTTTTTCCTTTCCTATCTCTGAATCTATCCTGACAATCCAGTTTAGCAAGGGCATATATATGAAAGTATTTGGGGTTCTTTAGAGAAGACACAGTAATAGAGTCCCGAAGTTATTAGTAAACAACACCAGCTCATAGTGTTAAAGCTCTCATTGATCTATAGCTATTCTAATTATTTACAATTAATAATAACCTTCGTTGATAAAAGCCAAAAAATGCTGGTCTGAAAAATGTTGACCATCTTCTAATTCTTCACATTAATTGTAAGATCAGAGATGCACATCTAAAATACACATGTAGAAACTGTTTCGTTAAAATAAACTTCGGACTTGAAAATTGATGTAGAAACCCCCAGTCATCCTTTTATACTTATAAGTTTTCAGAAATAAAATGAATGTTATTTTGGTTATTAAAATTGAAAAATATCCTTTCAGGGCAGAATTAAAATAATTATTCTCCTGTTTACATTGAGATTAGAATCTACAGAACCTGTGAGTTACAACGACTCACCCGCTGCTCAATAGCGACATCTACTGACCCCGCAGGTCGCTTGGCCGCACTAGGAAGCGCTGCTCTTCTGCACTGACTAGTTGGAATCAGTTAACTCCTAGGCAGGAATAGGTTTATTTTCTAGTTGGTGAATTTTCTAGGTCTTTAGTGACTCTCCGTTCTCCCACTCATTCTCTGTTAGTTGACTGAAGGGCTAAAATTTTCATTCTTACCAGAGGTTGAGTAATCCTGGAATAAAAAAGAAACCTCACATCAATCTATATTGTTTCAGTTATTTAATGGCTCACAATATATATATAAAATTTCCTTACAGAAGAATTCCAAATAATATATGTAGACATCCCCAATAACCACAACCAGAAGTTAGAATTTATCTCCTCTTCCACTCCTTTTGTTACTGAGCAGGGTGAGGGGCATCCAAGAACCCCCACCTGCCTGCTCTAAATAGGGTTCTACCATCTGCTGCATCAAGACAAAATATTCTCTAGTGTGTAAGATCTTTAATGGAAAGGAACTTTAATACAATTAGTGTGCGATAAAGAAAAGAGAAGGGAAAAATAGATTCGTTTCCAAATTAAGCATCCTCAAAGTTACCCATCCCCTCATGGTAAATACTTAGCCACACACGGTAGGGCCAAAGCAAGGCCACTGAAGCCTGAAAACCTGCCACAAGTCTAAGGTACCTTCTGGTGGGGACCCGTACAAAAGGGGAAGGAGGGGACAGGCAAGTCTGCGATAAAAGGAGCAAAATCAAGATAAATACTGCCACATAAATACAGGTCTCTCACCCACATCTGTTTCAAGTGTCTTCTATGTCTCCCAAGTCCCTGGTACCAGTCCAAGGCCGAGAAGCAAGCACAGCTTTTTCACATGTCTCTCTGCTCCATGTACCTCCTCTAGGTCTGCTTTTGCCTCCCCATC